>VDFB02392913.1:0-14102 GCA_007258455.2 Sequoia sempervirens | reverse complement strand
CTCTGTCGGCCTATGTTCTTTGTGTCGGGGAGATGTCTCCCCGACCCCCGCTTGTCTTCCCGACTATGGTGGCCCCCTTTGCTCTTCGGTGTGACTTCCCTTCGACAGGACTTGGAACTCTCGATATATCTCTTGGCGAATCTGTTATGTCTTGCCGACGGTGTTTTGTGGTTTGCTTTTGGCGTGGGTGGCACCTTTTGTTGAGATGTCTCAGCGATGTCATCTTGCTACGCCGACCGGTGATGGAAGACTTGATGCTTGAGGGAGACTTGTGTTTCGGTGTATGTCATAGCGATGGGGTCGTGTCTTGCCGACGGTGATTCAATGTGTGGCTTTCGGTGAAGGTCTTATCTTCTCTCGGCGAACAAGTTTCTAAGGGTCTTCTCGGTATAACAGTGAAGTGTCTACATGACTTCTCACCAATGATTGTGTGCTACAGCGACATACATTTGGTAGGTGATTTCATCGGTGAAAGAAGTTATAGGACACAGCGACTTAAGTGGTGTATAAAGATCTCTTCGGTATGAGCTTGGGTCTTCGGCGAGTGACCTTCGGTCTCGCTGATGGAACATAAAGTGGTCTTTGTCGGCGTGAGTTTTGAATCGTCTTGGCGACACTGCATGAAGGAAATATCTTTCGGTAGCACATTGTGACTTCGCTGTGATGTCTGGCCGACTTGGCCATCTCTCCCCGACTCTATGGTGTTTTCAGTGTCACATGTGGATTTCGCTGTATGGTCTCGCCGACATTGTGATCTCCTGCCGACTTTGACAGGTGTTTGGTGCAGCATGTTTCCTTCGGCCAGACGTTTCCCCGAGTTCCTTATGTCTGGCCGATATGCTTGGCTCTTCGTTGTAGCTGTTTCTCTTCGCCTTGAGGTCTTCCCGACACTGCTATCTCTCGCCGATATGAGCCTCTCCATGCGGTGCGTTAAAGCCCGAGCTACTAATGGAACATCAATGCGCACATGCAGATGATGAATGGTGATGTTTTAATTTGAGCGATAAAGGTGCCCAATGTTTGTCTGAAGACCAGTATGCAGTACGATCTAGTGGAGGACTTGTCTCAGCAGTCCGATGAAGATTTAAAGGCGACTGCCCGATCTCTGATGATCAACGGTCGAGTTTCATACTAGACCACTGTTAGGGTTTCTGTGTTCGCGCCAAAAGCCTGGTGCATTCATGGTGACAGAGAGTTGGTCGCCGACTCCACCAAACCAGCATTCATGGTGACGCAGCTCTGGTACAAGGACGGCATGGCTCGAGTATGGATGTGTGGATTTGGCGACGAATTTGACATCAACTACCTGGCTTCTTTTGTGCGGGAGTGTCTTTCCTGCAGCAACTCGACCAATGACATTTATGAGGCCAGAGAAGTAGTTGAAGAACATGGTGATTAGGGTTTGACATGGCGCTAATGTGGCTCTGAGCTGGATGGAATTTCCAGAGCTGTTTAAAAGGAACTTCTGAATCATTTGTAAGGGTCTGGGGGCTAGAAGTTAGAACAAAATTCTGAAGAGAAGAGCACTAAGTCACAGAGTCAGGTTTTTACCAGATTTTGAGGTTTAGGGTTACAGTCTATAAATTGTGAGGTCTTGGACACATGTATGAATCTGAATGTATAGATTGAGATCTTTAAGTCTCTCCTTTGTATTGTGTGTATGGATTGTTAATGAAAGTTGATCAAGGATCACTTATTTAATCATTTTAATGTAACGTTTTACTGTTTGTTCTGGTTGTTGCTCTTATTCAAGGAATAAGTTAAATGCTTTAATCATATTAGAGATTCATATGTATGATAGGAGGATTTGATAAGTAGTCTTATAGATCTGATCACTAGTTGTGAGACTAATAAGGTTAATCTTGCAAAGAATTTAATGTCCAGAGTAATGGTTCCTTCTATTTGCAGATTATTGTGACTCCTAGCCCAATGGATATGGCACTAATATGATATATGCTATTTGTCTTTAGGGTTCTAGTCTTCTTGCTCAAGATCAATCATTTTATTTAATCAATCTTGTTTGATGTCTTGCCCTACCTCCTGGTTGCTACAAGTATTGTGTTACTGGGAATCTAGCCATATTTGAGGTTCTCAATACTTGGCATCAGGAGTAATCTGCTATAAAAAGCAATGTCTAGTCTTATTTGAGGCATTGTGTGGGTATACCCACCCTGGTTCTGCAAAGCCTAAAGTGCAAAAGATCTCAGTCATTGACTGAATCTTGTCAGTTGGTCCAGGTCCTCTGAGCTGCCCTTGACTGGAGATGGCTACTCCATAGGTAGAATAGGAGACCAACCTAGTTGCTCATTAAAAACAACCAACAAGATGGTGACTCCACTGGGGATTGACTAGAATCTTGCCTTATCAAAGAGTCATATCAATTTCCATGTTGGTTAGGTTCAAAGTTTGAAGAATCTCAGGCTTGGAGAAAAGCTTTGTTGCAGTGAACCTGAAAGCTACAAGATCTATGGTGCTCTGTCGGATGGAACTCAAAGAAAGATTTACATGTAAGTGAGCTTCATATCATTTGAAGTTCTATCCTCTACAAAGAGGTGGCGACTCTATCAAGGTAAACCCATTGAAGATTCAAAGAATAGTTCCATGACTACAACGTTTCCAGGTATTCTTCATGCTTTTTGAAAAAAAAAAAAACTTTATTCCCCTTTATTTGGTGAGATCAAGCACTAGCATCAAGGGAAGTTTGAATATTGCAACTGGATAGTTGTAGAGGGATAGGTTTCATTTGCAAAATGCATTGTTGTCCTGTTTCTCCCTCTACAAGCTTTGATACCATGCTTAAGGCACAGTCTTGTCCTCATAAGAGAGAGTATGATAAGGAAAGATACAACCCTTTGTATTTTGATAAAACCAGGGTTACCCACATGCTGCCCTTAGGGGAATCAATAAATATTTACCCAAGTTTAAAGGTGGTGTTGAGGAATCAGCATCAAGACATATTCAACTTTTTATTGATTTCATTGGACACTGTCAGGTTGAAAAAGAGGATGTGGTCATGAAGCTATTTGTTAGATCTTTAGAAGGTGTGGCTGATGATTGGTTCACTTGCTTACTAGTGCACTCCATTGTTTCATGGTATCAGCTCAGAACTTTGTTCCTTGATACCTTTGGTGATGTATCTAGTCCTGGTAGAGGTCAAGAGGAGGAAGAAGTGGTTGAGAGGGTAGGACAGAGCATTGACCTACTAAGTTGTAAACAAATATCAGATTTGCTAACCACAGAATATCAAAGATGTGCACACAACAACTCTAGGTTGTTGTGGGCAACTCATATCGGTCTTGACGATGAGGACCTACAGGATGCAAGGTATGATGCAAGTGATTCTGATGCCCCTTCTAATGGTGATCTTGTAGATCATGATGACACTAATTTTAGTTTGAAATTAGATTGTGCTTCTAAACTAGAGTTGCTCAATGGTGAGCAAGATTGGGATGATGATGACAGTTGGACAGCCCATGAAGATGAGTTAGAATCCTTTGGTGACTCTCATTGCCAGCATGATGAAGAACAGAGCCAAGTGAAAAGAGGAAGTGGGAGTAGTAGTTTAATCCATCATTGCATTAATGATGTGCCTCCTCCTACTGAAAATGATACAGAGCAGTTGCAAGATGTGTTGAATGGTGAGTGTATCCCTTTGTATACACTTGATGAAGTTTTCACAGAATGTGACAATATGCAGAGCACTGGAGCTAGTTATTTTCAGCTTCAGGGTAATGTAAATAGTGAATATGATAGCTTGTTGTCACATAACAGTCAGCATTTTGGAAGTATGCCTAACTTTCAAATGCATAAGGATCATGTACATGTTTATAATGATGAATATGATAGCCTGTTGAGAGGTACTAACATATTTTGTCAGGTAGCTAATTGTGATCAGACTGTGTTTTTATGCAGTCCTGATTAGTATTCACATGTATTGCCACAAGATATAGAATCAAAGAATCAAGAGTGTGGCAATAATAAAGTTTATTGGATCTAGTTGCCAGTTGAAGATAAAACTAAACAAAGAGCAAGTTTTCACTTGCACAGAGGCAACCTGACACTTATGTTTGCAGAGGTACATTCATTCATACTGTTGCAGATTGGCAGAGGCAAGCACAAGTTAGGGAATGTCAGCTCATTTAGCAGAATTGTGTTTGAGAGAGGTAAAAGATGGCTCTCATTTTTCATTTGGTGGCCTAGTGTCATCAGATGAAACAAAGGAATCAACAATGTGACTCTTGAATTGCCTGTTCATGGACAATTCTCGAAATGGTGCTTCATCTGAAGCATTTCTTTTTCCATGAACATTAGGTTAGGTTTTTGCTTTTCTGGTCAGTTTTGTTTTGCTGTGTCTGCTAACCTTGTCCGGTTAGCTCCTCATTGTTTTTGGATTTTTTTTGTTCTGGTCTGCTCTCCCAGTGATCTGAATTCTTGCTATGCCCACCAGGGGCATACATCCCCCAACTGGAGCCTATGTTAGTGCCATTTCTGGTTTTCTCATTGTCTAGTTGTGTACTCTGGTCTTTCATGACTAAACTTTAGCTATGGGGTGTCTTTCATTTTAGCACGTGGGTTAAATGGGCTCCCACAAGGGTTGAGCCCAGCGTGCTAGTTTTGATCTACAAGGGGCGGCTTGTGTTAGGGTTTCCTGGATTTTCTCTTTTCCTATTTTTTTTGGGATTTTATTCCGGTTCCCGTTTCTCTTTTGCTTGCTTTGGTTTTTCTTTCGGAATCAGGGGCAGAACGGATGCTTGAAGGGAACTAGAACTTCTCCAATTATGAGGTTCTAATTCCTGTTCACGCATCCATCCCGGTCTCGATTCTGTGTGTTTGGTGTTCCTTTTTCTTTCTGCCTTGCGGTTGTCGCTGGTTCTTTTCCTCTGTCTCTTCACTTGTCTTTTGTTTTGTTTTCTTTGGCGGGGGCGGGATCGGGATGGGAATCATTTTTGGAACCTTCTTCATGTTTCCTGTCTCGGGTTTTGTCCCACTCCGGCCCCACGGCTTCTTTTTCTCGTGTCGGTTTTGGCTCCGCCTCCGTGGTCTTTTCTTTGGCAGGAGTGGGATAGTTTTCGGCCCCGGTCCCTTTTGTTCCTTTTGTTCCCCGTCTCTTTCCTGGTCCCGGCTCTGGCCCTGTTTGGTTCCCGTCCCATTTGCCTTTTTGTTTCATTGACCTGTCCGCCCAGTTTATTCTAACTTAAGTGGTTCACCTGAGCCCCATTTTCCATTCGTTACCGGCCCATAGCCACCGTTTTTACTGGCCCCGCTTCTTCTTCGCTGTGACTTTCGGCTTTCGGTGTAACCTCTCGGCGACTCTTATCTGTCCCCCCGAGGTTCTCTTTCTTTTTGGCTTGGGTTGGTTGTGTCTCCAAGATGTCTCCCCGACTCCTTTGTGTCTCACCAATGGGCTTTCCTTTCAGCGTGACGGTTCCCGTTCGGGGTGAGGTCCTCCCGACTCCCCTTGGTCTCCCTGAGTTCCTTTTTGCTGCCCTCCGTTGTGCCTTCGGCATGACTCTTTCGGTTCAAGGTGACATCTTGGCGACTCCGTGTTCTCTCCCCGAAGTCTCCATCGGCCTATGTTCTTTGTGTCGGGGAGATGTCTCCCCGACCCCCGCTTGTCTTCCCGACTGTGGTGGCCCCCTTTGCTCTTCGGTGTGACTTCCCTTCGGCAGGACTTGGAACTCTTGATATATCTCTTGGCGAATCTGTTATGTCTTACCGACGGTTTCTTGTGGTTTTCTTTCGGCGTGGGTGGCACCTTTCGTTGAGATGTCTCAGTGATGTCATCTTGCTACGCCGACTAGTGATGAAAGACTTGATGCTTCGGGGAGACTTGTGTTTCGGTGTATGTCATGTAGCGATGGGGTCGTGTCTTGCCGACGGTGATTCAATGTGTGGCTTTCGATGAAGGTCTTATCTTCTCTCGGTGAACAAGTTTCTAAGGGTCTTCTCGGTATAACAGTGAAGTGTCTACATGACTTCTCACCGATGATTGTGTGCTACAGTGACATACATTTGGCAGCTGATTTCATCGGTGAAAGAAGTTATAGGACACATCGACTTAAGTGGTGTATAAAAATCTCTTCGGCATGAGCTTGGGTCTTCGGTGAGTGACCTTCAGTCTCACCGATGGAACATAAAGTGGTCTTTGTCGGCATGAGTTTTGAATCATCTTGGCGACACTGCATGAAGGAAATATCTTTCGGTAACACATTGTGACTTCACTGTGATGTCTGGCCAACTTGGCCATCTCTGCCTGACTCTATGGTGTTTTCAGTGTCACATGTGGATTTTGTTGTATGGTCTCACCGACATTGTGATCTCCTGCCGACTTTGACGGGTGTTTGGTGCAGCATGTTTCCTTCAGCCAGACATTTCCCCAAGTTCCTTTTGTCTGGCCGATATGCTTGGCTCTTCGTTGCAGTTGTTTCTCTTCACCTTGAGGTCTTCCCGACACTGCTATCTCTCGCCGATATGAGCCTCTCCATGTAGTGCGTTAAAGCCCGAGCTACTAATGGAACATCAATGCGCACATGCAGATGATGAACGATGATGTTTTAATTTGAGTGATAAACATGCCTGATGTTTTTTCTGAAGACCAGTATGTAGTGCGATCTAGTGGATTACTTGTCTCAGCGGTTCGATGAAGATTTAAAGGCGACTGCCTGATCTCTGATGATCAACAGTCGAGTTTCATACTAGACCATTGTTAGGGTTTCTGTGTTTGCGCCAGAATCCTAGTGCATTCACGGTGACAGAGAGTTGGTCGCTGGCTCCACCTAACCAGCATTCATGGTGACGCAGCTCTGGAACAAGGACGGCATGGATCAAGTATGGACGCACAGATTTGGTGGTGGATTTGACATAGATTGCCTGGCTTCTTTTGTGTGGGAGTGTCTTTCCTATAGCAACCCAACCAATGACATTTATGAGGCCAGAGAAGTAGTTGAAGAACATGGCGATGAGGGTTTGACATGGTGATGATGTGGTTCTGAGCTGGATGGCTTTTCCAGAGTTGTTTAAAAGGAACTTCTGAATCATTTGTAAGGGTCAGGGGCTAGAAGTTAGAACAAAAATATGAAGAGAAGAGCACTAAGTCACAGAGTCAGGTTTTTACCAGATTTTGAGGTTTAGGGTTACAGTCTATAAATTGTGAGGTCTTGGACACATGTATGAATCTGAATGTATAGATTGAGATCTTTAAGTCTCTCCTTTGTATTGTGCATATGGATTGTTAATGAAAGTTGATCAAGGATCACTTATTTAATCATTTTAATGTAACGTTTTACTGTCTGTTCTGGTTGTTGCTCTTATTCAAGGAATAAGTTAAATGCTTTAATCATATCAAGATTCATATGTATGATAGGAGGATTTGATAAGTAGTCTTATAGATCTGATCACTAGTTGTGAGACTAATAAGGTTAATCTTGCAAAGACTTTAATGTCCAGAGTAATGGTTCCTTCTATTTGCAGATTATTGTGACTCCTAGCCCAATGGATATGGCACTAATCTGATATATGCTATTTGTCTTTAGGGTTCTAGTCTTCTTGCTCAAGATCAATCATTTTATTTAATCAATCTTGTTTGATGTCTTGCCCTACCTCCTGGTTGCTACAAGTATTGTGTTACTAGGAATCTAGCCATATTTGAGGTTCTCAATACTTGGCATCAGGAGTCATCTTGCTATAAAAAGCAATGTCTAGTCTTATTTGAGGCATTGTGTGGGTATACCCGCCCTGGTTCTGTAGAGCCTAAAGTGTAGAAGATCTCAGTCTTTGACTGAATCTTGTCAGTTGGTCCAGGTCCTCCGAGCTTCCCTTGACTAGAGATGGCTACTCCATAGGTAGAATAGGAGACCAACCTGGTTGCTCATTAAAAACAACCAACACTCGGATTGTGACCTTTCCTCAATGTGTGGTGACTCCACACTTTGCACTATGTCCTTTGAATGTGATGACAATATGAAATTATACAAGATGCAATGACATTGCTATACACATGACCTACATTGGTGTAATCCTTCCCTTTTCCATTGTTGTTACCCTTGTTATAATCTAGCATCGAGTTCTTGTATATATTAAGGTCTTGATTTCATGTTTTCTAACCAACAGTCACATCTCCATTGTAGATTAGATCTTGGATAATTTTTTTCTGTATCATGTGGCTTGTCATCTTATGTCCTTTGATCTTATAGAAACCACAAAGATCCTTCTCATTATACCATGGTGGTTTAACTTGAGGATCTTGGTAATTCTGATAGTTAGGGAGCATGATAAGGTTGGAATGCACCAACTTTTGCATTATTGTTTTAATAGGTTCCCCCAATGGTGTGTACTTATGCTTTTGAGGGTAGTTTTTTATAGGGGTTCATCCTCTTTGTTGTGTGTTGGTGTTGTTGACTTGGTTGTTTAGTAGTTGCATGTTTGTTTGTTGTACATTTTTCTGCATGTTCATTCATTGATTGTTTTTTGTTGGGGAGAACTTATGACCACCTTTGCATCAATGACACCATCGTTATTTATGTTCTTGTTCTTGGCCCATACATGGGTCTTGTTGTTATATCTAGTAGATGGGTGGTTTTATTTGTATGTATGGGTGTTTCCTTGTGTGATAAGTGCTATGTCGATGCTAAGGGCCCTCTTGTGTAGTCTTTGAACACATGGCCCGCTAAAAGTAGGGACCCTCTTTTTATTTTTCTTTTTTGACCCATGTTATTGTGAGGTTTTGTTACCTTTGCACGTGCTTGAATGCTTATCTTATTCATGCAAATTCCCCCTTCTAGGAAGCACTTTGAAAATCTAATGTTTTGGGCAATTTTCTTGTTTTTGGCTACTTTCAGGAAAATCTGCTCCTAATGGAATTTTCTGGATCCTCTCTTGGTCTGATTTTGTCTACCTTGCATGGTAGTTCCGAACTTTTGAGTCTTCACGAAATTCCGTCGTAACCAGATTTTTTTGAATGTTCGTTGTCTTGTCAGGTTCCCGGATTTTGGTTCTAAGTTGTCTTGTTGATTGCATTTATGATTGCTTGTATGATTTCTGAGGGAGGTAGTTAGTCAATTTTTGGGGAATTTTATGTCATTGTGCTTTATCATTTGCATTCTATTGAGTTGGGGTGCTCAATATGGTGGTGCTTGGCTGGATTTGGCATGTTGAACCTCCAAATTGTGGGATTTGGTAGTTATTTTCTAGGCATCATAGTTGTTGAAGCTTGCTGAAGTAGAAAAACAAAGGAAGCCAATTACAAATAAGAGGAAACATGTTTCAAGAATGAGGAAGTTAGCAAAAGATGAAATTGAAAAATAAGACAAAGAGGTTAGTGTCTCTATGCTGAAGAGAAGGAGAATGGGTTGATCTTTAGGCTTTCACACTTAGGGCATCTCCATCTCCTTTTGATTTTCTTTAAGAAGAGCTTTAAGTTCAAAGAAAATTAGTAGGAGGTTCAAATCAAACTTGTTGCAGGCACAGATTCCTCAAATTTGTGGTCATTCGATCAATTTGAGCGAGATCATGAGAGAACATTGATTTTCAAGTTTTCCTTCAATTTTGGGATTTTCCTTCATTGGCAGATTTCCTTGATTTTCCTTGTCCTCTCTGTTTTCCTGAAATGTGTTGAAATCCAGAGTCTTTCCTTCTTTGCGGATTTTCGTTGATTCTATATTTTCTCGATTTCTCCTTCATCCCTTTGTTCTCCGGGAATTCATATGGCATTGTTGTTTTCATGGAATTCTGTCTTGGGTGGATTTCTCTAGAACCTTGTTGAAAATGAAGGATGGAGAGATAGCATGGTGTGTTAACTAATAGTTATGCATTGTATGATCAATTTGAATTGTTTAAGGATGTATCATGTTGTTTCTTGGCTTATGATGATTTACTAAATGACTAATGGATGCTTTTCATGTTTATTTCATTGAAATCTGCCTGGCTTGGAATTTTTCAAAATTCCTCTCTGGCCTAGATTTCGTAGATGGTTTGAAAACCCAAACTTTGAGATGATTATTTTTTATGAGATTTAGAGAATCTTGCTTATTATGGGGACTCGTTTTGAGGATGGATTTATCATTTGTGATTAACTTACTTGGGTTTGTATGATCTTTACTATGGTTTCTTTGTTGACGCAAGCTAAATCAAGTAAAGTAGTGACTAGTGGAACCAAGGGTAAGGTGATGGATCCAAGTATAGAGGGTTCTTTTGTTTTTGAGCCAGAAATAATCAAAATGGACATCAAGAGTAGAATTCTAGAGAGAAAGCTTACTTTTGTCTAGTCGGAGGTAACTAATACAAATGTTGGACTATGGGAGTATGAGGAGTTCAAAACCAAGATGGTAGAGCAGAACCTTCCTTTGCTAGTCAGAAGAACATTGGAATTAGTATTGGTGCATGTAGCTGGATTTCCTTCTACAGTGCAATGTTACAAGTTAGTGCTCGAATGTGCTAGGCACTATGATAAGGGTACATAGAGGATAGTTGGCCCTCAAGGGAGAATTGTAGAAAATTTGAATCCTGTGTCTATAGCCCAAACCTGTGACATGCCAGATAGATCTCATGTGGTGGCTTTTGATATGGATATGGAAAGGAAATTCTATGAGGATACTATCAAGTCTCAGCAGGTTATCAACTCATGGTTGGAGAAGCCTAAGTCTCACTACTCCAAGCTACCCAAATAGCTATTTAGAGAAAAATTCAAGGAGTACTATGATGCTATCACTCTTCTTAGTAGGGTGGTAGGGTCAAAGAGTGTTGGAATGTTTGAAAATTGGATGCTCCATGTCATTGTAAGGATGGAGTAGAATATTAACTATCATTAGGCAGGTGTTATAAGTGCTATGATTAATGAGCAGATGTCCAATGTATTGCAAACAAAGACCTTCATAATGACTTCCTACTTAGTCTACATGCTTGCAATATTCCATCCATACAAGGGGCTAAGTACAAGAGGTGTGTTTGGGTAGGATGTGATCTATGAGGTTTATCCACAGCTGCATCTGGGCAACCCGAGCTATAGGAGGGTGAATGATGCATTCACCATGTACATCACTATATTACTGCAAGGTGTAGAGCATGTGAGGATATCTGACCAGGCTAAGGAACTGATCAAGAGGTATGGGCCTTGGTTCATACAGTTTCCCACCTTCTCATACATAAGGATAGATGGCTTCCAGAGGGCTCCATATCGACTTCTGAGGTACCCAACAGACCATATCATACTCTTGGAAGTCATGAGGAAATTTTTTGACTTTGATGCCATTGTGAAAAAGGATAAGCATAAGACTGGATTTGGTGGTGACTTCCCTTTGAGGATAGGAACTAGTGAGGCATGTCCTATTAATCCGACTAGTGCTTCTGAGGAAGAAATGAGCACTCTTGGGTTATCCTTCCATTCCAAGAGATCCAGGTTTGATAAAATTAGTGAAGCACAAAAGAAAGCCATCAAAGAATATAGCCATAACGATGATATGGAAGACTATTGGGACAATTTCAGCGATGAATTTGAGATTAGAAAGAAGACATTTTCTAGGCTACATGTTAACTTGGTCTAACTTTACAATGTGAAGGCAATCCTAGATCAAGTTGAAGAGGATGGATATCTGATCCAGGGCCATGCTTATGAGGCAGTGAAGGAAAAGCCAGTTGGAGAAATAGACTAGTTAGAAGAGGAGAAAATAGAACTGGAACAACTTATGACTCTAGTCATTAAGTATACTAAGTTGTGGCTCAAGCATAAGATGTGGGAGCTGGAAAGTGAAGGTGTGCAATGCACCTATGATTTAATGGGAGACTTGGAGTCTCATTCCACTTCTGAGGAGTCAGCTAAGCAGGATCCTAAGGGTAAGGGCAAGGTGAGTTCTCCTTTCAAGATCAAAATTAAAGATGCTTAGGTCGAGGAAGAACAAGAAGCAGAAAAATAAAGGAAGCCAATTGCAAAGAAGAGGAAACATGTTTCAAGAATGAGGAAGTCAGCAAAAGATGAAACTGAAAAAGAAGACAAAGAGGTTAGTGTCCTTGTGCCAAAGAGAAGTAGAATGGTGAGGTTATCAAGTTGATTTTTGGGAAATTTTATGACATTGTGCTTTATCATTTACATTCTATTGAGTTTGGGTGCTTGATTTGGTGGTGCTTGGCTGGATTTGGCATGCTGAACCTCTAAATTGTGGGATTTGGTAGTCATTTTCTAGGTGTCATATTTGTTGCAAAAAACACCATCAACATGCCCTAGGTATAAGCTCTTCATATGTTGTGAAATATTGAATTTTTAATTGAAATGATAGATCTATGTCTACATTGGAAATGATGATCCCTATCTATTATTGTTTGAGAATAGGCCATTTTCTCTTGATAGCTCTTTGCCTCCACTATTGTAAGAAGTTTGTGAAGGATTAGCTCTTGTTTTGATTTAGGGTGTACAATTATTCCAAGCTTACATCCATGTCTAGTTTGTAGGAGAAATGATCAACAAATTGATCAATTATGTCTTGGAAGGTTTGGATTCCCAGAGGTAAATGTCAAAACTAATCTTTTGCTAGGCCTCCTAAACTATGTGGTAAAAGGTGCATTAGATAGGAATCATTGTAAGAAACTTCCATACATGTTACGTAAAACTCTTTGATATGGTCCACCGAATTTCCCCATCCTCCATATTTATCTAAATTTGGGACTTCAAATCCAAGCAGGAAAGGAATCATTGTTATGTTTCTATCAAAGGGGTATGGATACAAGTCCCATTGTGCGTGTGGTATATTTTTTCCTCATTTGGATGTCTTGGATTTTCTATGTGACTGCCTTAATTTGTGATGAAAAATCATCTTGAGGGTTTGGTGGGGGGCATATGTGTTATATTGTGGGATGGTAGATGAGTTATAGGTGGGATTTCAATGAGGAGGTTTTTATGGTGTGTAGGGTGGATTTTTATTATGTGTAGGTGATGGTGATAGTGGTGGAGGTGTGTATACTCCTTGTACATTTGGGTTAAAGACATTTTGTTGCATGTTTGCATATATATTTGGGGGTTGTAGTACAAGACTTCTTGTTATTGTTGCATGAAACAAATAACAGGGTAGTCCACATTGCTACTCCTACTTCAGATAAGAACAAAGATGATGTAACTGGAGGGATTACAATGTACAAACCATCAACCTTGGGCCTACTTCTATGGAGAAGGATATTGAAGATTATGAAGGCTCTAGTGCAGTGATCCTAGGCAGGTTGAGGAAAGAGGTACAGACTAAGCAAGAATTGAAGAAGGAGAATGAGGAATTAAAGTACTTGCAAGACTTGATGAAGCCCTTGCAATCTATTAGCTCCTCATCTTCTGCTGCAAGTTTCCTACAACAAGAGACCATAACAAAGCTAGAGAGGATGAAGAACACCACTCTTGCCACAATGAATTGGTTACAAGGGGTGCAAATTAAGGGGGATACTGCTATTAAAGACATCCTTTCAATTAGAGGAGATGCAATGAGGTCGATAAATTGTTAGCTCAAGATAAGGAGGATACAGATCTCTTGCTGCAAAAGACCAAGACCATCATGGAGTATACTGAAGATAAGCTGGTGAGTGATGGAATTATTCCTTCCTCCAAAGTAGCAGAACCTTGGGAATGGTTTGAAGCTTTACAAATAGGGAAAAAGTTTTTGAAGAAGGTACATAAGTAGAGGAGGAAAATTGAAGACACCCTGATAGATATCTATAATAGATGCATTTCCTTCTTTGAAGTGATGACAGGGAGAAAGAAGTTTGCACCAAAGCATTTGAGCTTAGAATAGTTGAGAAAATGGTGGCGAGATGTATATTCTCCAGTTAGTGAGGATCTAGTTACTAAACATTAGTTGGATGATGCGGCCACCTATATTGCAGTTATTGGTAAATATCAAACCAGTAAGGTTGAGTGGGATAAGTTAGTGGAACAGTTAAGAGAAAATATTAAACCTATTGAGAAGAGACTTAAGGTTTTACCTCTGCCACATATAGCCAACTTGGATAGGGTACTTTTGATGGTGCATGATAGGGTGGAGAAATATAAAGACAAAGGGGGAAGCAGTTAATGCAAGGCTACATCGAAATTTGTGCTCCCAATTATTTCTCCTCTTCCTTCACATGCAATGGAC
>VDFB02392912.1:0-25991 GCA_007258455.2 Sequoia sempervirens | reverse complement strand
TGAAGTTCTGACATTCCTGTTGAGAATAACATCTTCTGACAACTCTGACATGTACTCTAGAGAAAGGTCATCAACTGATGGAACTTGAATGTCTGAGACTTCATCTAGGATCATTGAGGCTCATACAGTTTCAAATTCTCAACATTGACAACCGAGTAAATATGCATGTATGGAGGAAGATTGAGGCGGAAGGCATTGGTACCAATCTTCTCAAGGATCTCAAAAGGACCATATCTAATTGGCTTAAGCTTTTTACCTTCACCTTGCATCCTTTCCTCGCCGATATGTAACCAAACTCGCCTCCAACCTCAAAATGATGATCAATGCCGTCATGGCTAACCTTGTATTTTGCTTTGGCTCTGCTCCAACCGTATTTCCACCTCGATGAATTAAGTTTGGACTTTCTCTGATGAACTTAAAGCCTTCGCATCATGGCATCCATCTTCAACATCATCTTTCCTAAAAGAAAAATCCATCGGTGTTTTAGGCAGATAACTGAAACAAGTCTCAAAAGGAGACCTCTTTGTAGAAGAGTGTGTCGCATGGTTGTAAGCATGTTGCACATAATGGCACTCATCCCACAAACTTAGGATGCTTACCGCAGAATCTTCCAGTAGATGCAATAACCTGCTTTACAACCTCTCACCGCCTATTCTATAAAGGTCAGATTTTTCGCTTAGTGTCCATGAGTCCCCACAAAGCTGACCAAAATTTCCCCAAGAATCGAGAATCTCGATCCGATACAATAGAAGTAGGTAACCCAAAATGAACCCATACAAATTGAAAGTACATATGAGCTGTCAGTTCAGCAGTGACTTGCTTTTTACATGGCATCAAAATACACATTTTGCTGAACCGATCAACTACTACATACAAATAATCATGTCCCTTCCTAGACATAGGTAACCCCCCTACAAAGTCCATTGACACACTTTCCCATGGACGAGAAGGTACAGGTAGAGGTGTGTACAAGCCCAATTTCCTGTTACTAGGCTTACTAGTTGCACACATAACACAACCTCTAACATACTTAGTTACAGTTTCTTGCATACGAGGCCAATAACAATACTTCTGCAGCTGAGTCAATGTTTTGTTTACCCCAAAGTGTCCTGCAATCAATGAGGTATGTGCTTCTCTAATCACCTGTGCTTGTTCATCTTTGGAACACATAATTTACCCAAGTGATATAACACTTTATCCTGCACATAATAGTCTTTCTCTTCTACATGTTTACCATTCATTAAAGCAAAGATAGATATCCTTAAAGTTCCTCATCATTATCATATTGTTCCTGAAAACTTTCGTGGAACCATAGAACTATTCAAGGATTATCAAAGCATTCATCATAGGAGGTCTAGAGAGCATGTCTGCTACTTTGTTATGGGTACCTTTCTTATACTTAATAACCAAATGAAACTGTTGTAGAAAACCCATCCACCGAAAGTGCCTACTTTGTTGCAGTTTAGTTTGTGAGTGCAAATATTGTAGTGGTTGGTGATCAGTGTGGATTACAGTTTCTTTCCCCATTATGTAATGTTTCCATTTTTTAACACTCTGAACTAAAGCATAAAGTTATTTATCATAATGTGGGATAGTTACTTACTGCTCCTGAAAAAGTTTCAGAGTGGTAGCAAACTGGTTTACCTCCTTGCATGAGTACTGCTCCCATGGTAAACCCACTCGCATCTGTCTCGATCTCAAATGGTTGATGTAGATCTGGTAAGGCCAAAACTGGTGCGGTGCTCAACTTTCCCTTCAAAGTGTCGAAAGCCTTCTGTTGCGGACCTCCCCACTGAAAAGTTGCCTTTGTACTGGTTAATGCATGTAATGGTGATGCTATAAAAGAGAAGTTTGCAATAAACTTTCTCCAAGTACTGAACTGCACCTAAGAAACTTCTGACCTCTGTGACTGTACTTGGCTTAGGCCATTTTACAATAGCTTCGACCTTCAGGGTCTACTTTCAATTGACCACTCCCTACGACATAGCCTAAGTACACTAAGGATGTCTTAGCAAATTCACATTTAGACATCTTTACATACAATTTTTCTTTTCTCAATACATCAAAGACTTTCTTTACATGACTTACATGATCTTCAAAGTTCGACTGAATACCTCAGATTTATCATCTTCTTTGGCTTTTACAAGCATCAATACAAAGTTTTTACTTGAGTTGACCAACCTCTTCATTTGACCAACATTAACTAGTGTAAGATTAGTCTTCACCTTATGTGCCCGTACAATGTATTCTACCCCATCTTTAAAAAGATGATACTTATTCTCCCCCCTATAAAAGATTGCTTTTCTGTCATAAAGATAAGGACTCCCTAACACAAGCCCACAAATATCCAAAGGGACCACATCGACTTCTACCTCATCTACAAAGTTTGCAGTGATAGCAAATCTCAATTTACATTGTTTAGTTACTTGTAGTTGAGCATCATCGCAAACCCATCCAAGTGGATATGGTTTCGGATGAGGTGTTGTAGCCAAATTAAGTTTCTTTACAACTTCTTCAGATATTAAGTTGACTTGTGAACCCGTATCAAATAGAGTATCAATCTTAGTGTGTTTTGTTACAACACGAATGTGAAACAATTCATTTCTTTGCTTATCCACCTTAGGAGAAGATTCTTTACTTGTACTTGCACTGGCATTAGAAAAACTTGCATCAGATGAGAGAGATATACCTTTCCCTTTACCTTGGATTCCGGTAGCAACAATCTTCGTTTCATCTCCGGAGTCAGAACCAAGATCTTGTTGAATCACTGCAGTAGTCTTGCCTTTATTACCTCCATATCTTTTCGGCCTCAACTCAGGATGAAGCTTCCAGCATCTCGAATCATCATGCCCCTCTTTCTTGCAATGGGAACATATGGGTTTCTCACCCTCTTTCTGAGCTGTAGCTGTCTTCTTCCCTTTGCCTTTATCTTTGTCTTTTTCCTTCCCTTTAGACTTACCCTCAAACTTAGATGGCTTCTTAGAAAAGTTATCACTAAAAGTATTCTTACCCCTTGACTCTATATGAGTAGCTTGAACAGACACCTCGTCTAGATTGTTGGGACTCAACATCAAAATAGTGTGCCTAAGGTAAGAATGTAAACCACCAATATACTTAAGTAATGTGTCTTGGGTATACAAGGGAACATTAAGAGCAATGGCCCGTTTCCTAAACTCATGCGTATACTCCTGGACAGACTGCCCCTTACCTTGCCTAAAGGTTTGCCAATTCATGGTTAACTGTTGCATGTAACCTAAAGGGTAGAATTGTTTCCTAAGGGCAGCAACAAACTCCATCCAAGACATATTAACTTGACCATGGCGAGCAATTTCTTCACGAGTTTTACTCTCCCACCAGGTGAGAGCTGTACCTCCCAACCGGAGAGTTGCTAATTGAATCCTAGAAGCATCTTCTACTAGGCCTTGTATCCTACAGTATACTTCTACTTGTTGGACCCAATCGTCTAACTTCTCAGCATTTAACTCCCCACAGTATTTAGGTAACTCAAATTTTACATCAAGCTTAATTATAGGCTTAGATTTGCTCTTAAATGGATTTACATTAGAAGAAGGAGAAGGAGAAGGAGGAGAAGAAGAAGGGGAAGAAGGAGGAGAAGAAGGGGGAGTAGAAGGAGGAGAAGGAATTTCTGGAGCTTTCCCCTCTGTGTCTTTCTGCTTCTTGTGCTTTGAAGAATCTCCCTTTTCACTCTTCTTCTTTTCAGCATAAAGTTCGTCCACCATTGCCTTCATGTCAAGAAATAGCTTCTGGAAATCCTTGACACTAAGCTCTGAACTTTGACCACCTTCTTTTTCTTCCATCTGTGATGGTTGATTAACTCTTCGTCTTCCGATTTCAGGATTGTACTCTTCAAGTTCTCCTTCGCCTCGTTGCAACCTGGATCTCGTTAGCATTCAAATTGCAATACAAGCCACATACATAGCTCTGATACCAACTTGATCTATATAGGATCTAGGACTTATTGCTTACAGAATGCTTAAACGTAAAAGATCAATTATTACAACGTTTAACTTAAGTGATTACAAATTTAAATGCTCAAATGAAATAAATGAACATAAAATAATTAAATGCCAAGAATAAACTGAGAAAGAAAAGAGAGAAGAAATAGATTGACGAAACCAAAGTTGATAACGGAGTTCGTCCCTAAGGACTACGTCTCCGGGTCCCTCTCCAATGGAGGACCGATCCGATTAGCTCCAAATTCAATTACAATGGCTTCAAGACTATCTCCTTCAAGCATTCAGCAGCATGTCATTACTCTGATATGCAGAAACATCTTCAAGAACTCTCGAGCATTATCTCCACCTGGACTTGGGAAAAACCCATTTCTACCCCTCTTTTTATACAAGAAATTTGCCTAATATGGCTTAACCACTTCATTAAGTGCATATCTTCCCTGATCAG
Organism: Sequoia sempervirens; assembly: GCA_007258455.2. Classification (NCBI taxonomy): domain Eukaryota; kingdom Viridiplantae; phylum Streptophyta; class Pinopsida; order Cupressales; family Cupressaceae; genus Sequoia; species Sequoia sempervirens. The sequence goes on along the minus strand of VDFB02392912.1, from coordinate 21,569 downwards.
CTCGTATCAGGTCTATTCCATCCTCTGCAATCTTCTGGTTATAGGTTGTTTTGGGCGTTTTGATCGTTTTGGCTTATTTGGCCATTTTGACATAGGCTCGGCTAACAACAACTCACTAAAATAAACCGATGCCACAATATCCTTAGAGAGTCTCCGTGGCGCAACGGTGTAAAACATTTTAGTTGACCCGGCCGGTGCGGGTTCAAACCACCGGCCGGTTTGTTTTTAAAACAAACACCGAACAAACCTACAATAAAAACAACCGAAGCCTATATATGATCAGGTGTATCCTTGCGGGTGCAACGGTTGCGCGCATGTTTCGGCGATGAAGGGTTGGGGTTTCGAATCCCGCAACCAACCTCTTTTTTAAACAAATTGTCCATAAAACTAAACCCGCGCGGATACACAGTGAGGCCACGTGGCACGCCGAGGAGGTGCCACGTGGCAAAACCCGACTCGCAAATTGTGCTGACTGGATAATATTCCGTACGCCGACAAGGATGCTGACGTGTCGATCCCTGATTCGCCGGAGATGATGACGTGTCAAGCTGACTAGGCTGCCACCTATACTGCCACGTCCGAGTACGAATGCCACGCCACCGGTACGGACGGACACGTGTCAGCCGATGATTGGTCCGTACAGATGACTCATATGCCACGTGTCACGTTGGAATTTGACAATGTAGAATCCGTACAGTACGGACGATCTGCTGACGTCATTCTTTGTACCCTCAAGTTGACTAAGTTTGACTGCTTGTAACTCGAGCGTATGATGTCGGATTTCGACGAAACGAACGCCGTCGGAATCGTCTCGACGAGCTCTTCGCGATGACACTGCTTCCGTCGATTTCCGAGATGATCATTTTTTTCGCCTTCTGGACGCCCCTGAAGCCAGTTTGACTGGAAGTTTGACTGGCCGTAACTTGCACAAACGGAGTCCTTTTCGACCCGTTCAAGTTGCGTTGGAATCAGGACGTCGTTCTCTTTCTAATGGAGCTAAAATCTGGAGCATTGGAAACACTTCAATTTTCACTAAAAAATTGTCCCCCGGATCAATTTTTATTTAAATGAACGTTTCAAATTACAGTCAGTGATTCATCATCAAGAAGAGGAGCGTTTTTTTATTTAGAAACAAAATAGATCAAAATAAAAGGAGTTTCTTACAATTAGCTTTGTTATCTTTTGACTATTCTAATATAGTTCACCTGGTTCCAAGGACTCAGTTCAATAGAATAAAGTGATACAAAATTTATGGCCTTTTAAACTTCACTGAGGTGTTCTGAGTATTTTACAAGACTCAAAGGGCTTCCTTATGCACTTGTCAGTTGAAACTCTAATTTCTGAATGATGATTGTTTCACATGCCAATTCAAAATATTTTACCATCACACTCTTATGAAACATACAGCTGACAAACTTCATTCTTACCAGGATATATAATAGGATGGGATGATATGTTCTCTATCTTACCAGTAGGCTTCAAACCCAATTGCTAATTAAAACTTGAATTTTGGATATTTCTAACTTTGTAATTGACATTGACAAGTCAATTGATATCCGATTTAAAGAGCTGCATTGTTATTAAAAACAATCAACTACTCTTGCATGCCAAATGCTAACAAGCAAGAATCATCCTTGGATTTCTTTCAAATTTATATACACATTTCAGTTTGCATCAAAGTAAGGGCAAGACAAATAGAAGCAAACTACTTAATTAACAAACTTAACACAGATTTACCAAAAAAGCTTTGCAATTTGTTTAACCTGTAAAATGTTTCATCTCAATCTTTTGCAAAAGCATTTGCAAGTCTGATAAGATTGTTGCAAATATTAAGCCTCTATAACAGACCCTAGACATTAGATTCATTCAATCGAATGTCATAATTATTTATACACATATGACACAGAACCTTATTACCAAACTTCGAGCGAAGAACTTGCACTTGAAAGAAATGAGCAGATATGGATCACATTTATCCCTTGTTACAAAAGAGTAAATGTTTGGACATGAAGCTCAAAATTCTCGACTGTCTACAACTAAAATTTTCTACAATCCAGTTACTAATAATTATCATTCATCATACAATGGCAGATCACTTCTAGCTGCCTTGAGTGTGCCTCAACAGCCCTCTGATTTCCCAGCTGCTTTTAAATGGCAAGCTCTTACGTTGCTGCACTCTACACTTGATTGATATATTAGCAAGATAAGAGCAAAATATTTTCATCGTCGCTGATATTCTATAGACCAACTAATGGAATACACTTGATCAGATCAATATGGCATATCCTACAACTGATTATTGTCGCCTGCCACCATCATCCTCCCAAACATTTTCCCAGGCACTTGCCCCTTTAGGTTCTTCAATATAGTAGTTTTCAGGTGTCTCTTGACCAGCAATTGATCTTGGTCCAGGCCTGGACATGCCTTTTCGTTTTGTCCGAATTCCAAGCAACCTCAGCACAAACCGAGCAATTTCTCCATACAATACACCTGTCCGGTCAAACAGCTGCAAGATATGGTGGAATACTGAGAAACGGAAGCCAGGTTTACTTCTTTACATGATAAAATGATAGCATTTTCAAAATAGACATATAGATATGACCAGAATTACCTGGAGAAGAGCACTTATAAAAAAATGAAATGCCTGAGTGTTCTCATCAACAAGGATAGCAACTCGACCAAAGAAACTCACAACGCCATGCAACTGTATTTTCAAATATTTAGCACAAGTTAGGCATCTCAAACCACGTAATCAAAGAAATTTTGTGCCAAAAACCTTTGAATTAGTTGTATATTTAAGGGGTCCTGCTCAAGGCACATTAGGCATTACACAATCCATATCCGCGCATAGCCACGTCATCTTATGATGGGATATAAACTAGCTAACATTTAAGTCACATTCAGATCAAAACTTGCTCAATTTCCCACATCAAGAAGTAATTGCTAATAGAGGCTCCATTTGGACGGATATCTTAAGTTTTATGGAATCAATTTGAAATAGCAAGATATTCTGAATTAACTAGTTGCATGTTCCTAGTTAGATTGGACCCCAGAAGAACAGGTGAATTGATCCATGCTAAAAACAGAATCACAAACTCTCAGAATAGCTTTTTACCAATATTGCTTCCAAACATATTGTGAACATAAACAGGGTAGTTATTGTTGCTCATCACAATGCAATACAGAACCTCTGAAAAGCCTACACATTCTTGATATGATAACATCCAAGACTTTCTCTCTATTTGTATATGTTTAAATGTATAAATGCGTATTGCTGCTTGTACGGTATCCAGAGAGACCTTTGAGTTTGAGACACACATACGAATAAGCAATCAAGAATGAGACCTAACTAGATAATAGGTTTGAGAAAAGGCAGTTGATTGTTAAATTTCATTCATCCATTTCATTTTAAGAAAAGCTAATAATTTTCATATCAGAAGACTGAATTCAATATACAGAATCAGAAAGGAAGACACGTGGTAAATAAGAGAAAAAGTAGTCTCACCACATTCAGCATAGACTGCCAAAAGCTCGGTGGGGATGGAGGTCCACCATATGGATTATTTGGATCTCCATTCCCGTCGGCATAGGGACCTCCGGGGCCAGGGCCATATCCACCCATTGGACCTCCTATCCCATTATTGAACATTCCACCATATCCATTCTGGCTACCATATCCTCTGTACATGTTGTTACCATAAAGACCACTGTTGTATCCTCCCACTGCACCTCCGTATCCTCCCAATCCACCATATGTATTGTTTGATCCATACATACCTGAACTATATCCTGAATTGTAAGGTGTCATAGCGCCATAGGATGAATTATAATTAGGCATAGAACGCATTCCTGCAATTGGTAAACAAACTCAGCAGTTGAAACTTGAAATGCATTGTGTAACCTTTGAGTTTCACAAAAGGAACAGTTATATTACTTAAAAAACATTACAGCAGCCCTAATGAAGATGTAACAAAATGAAATATTGCTGACTTGTAAGGATAATAAATATTAGTACAAATATGTCCAACATTAACTCATTTAACATGGCAGCATCATCTTATGCATTAGTTGAATAGGAACTAATGAAACCTATGTATACCTCCATAGTTACTTCCATAGCCAACCCCACGATTTTGTTCCCAGGGTCTTGGTGGCATAGGTCTACCAATGTTACTTCTGTTAGCAACAGACACGCTTCTTTCGTTATCTAAATTCTTCTCTCCGTTTTTTCCATCTTCAGCTGCCTCTATAACAGATCTTGTGGGACCATTTGAAGAAGGCCTGAATGGAGAAGGACCAGATGAGCTTCCACTGCGTTCCCATGGCTTTTGTGGAGGCATATTACCTGCTTATTTTGACAAACACCAAGAAACAAATAACATCACGGCTAGCTTCCACAAGCAGATATTTTCACAGTAACTATCTATAGTGTCTTCAAATTGTTAACACACAAATAAGGCTATGACCTAAGGAAGACCTGCAGCTTCTATTTCTGGCAGGCAGGGAATGTCGTAACATCTGCTAAGGCCTTACTGAACTTTCCTAGAAACTGAAAACCAAAAGAAAAGTGGGGAAAAAAGGTAAGCCTATGGGCCCTAAAAATTCAAAAAAGAAATCACTTGTATGGTTAATCAGCCATACTGAAAATAATAATTTAGAAGGTAGATTGCTAAATGAAAAACCACATGTTTCATGGTATGCATTGAAAATATATCCTATTTAAACATTGATATATACACAAGGCACATTTATGTATGACACCTACAAAGATTATTAATGTCCATTTCATTCTAGTATAGATATCTTAAATAGTAAAATACATCTATTTAGAAAGTGTCAAGAGATATCAATTTTGAGTTACTATATTTAAGAGTTATTTTATTTTACTTTAAAACTATTTAAGAATTATTTTAGTTTATTTACATTGTTTGGACTTCTATTTTAAGAGTTATTATATTTTATTTTATTTACATAAGAGTTATTTTATATTTTTCATTTTTTTTTAAATATATATTGACTGTGTTTTAGTTTTTGTTAACATGCTCACACCATTACACTCCACCCCTTGCTGCTCATGTACTGTGTAGTTACAGTACAACCTGCAAGAAATTATTGTAGTTTTTTAACAGACACAAAAACTTGAAAAAACAGATGTTCAAGTTTTTATTTAAAACAAATCATCCATGTTTGTTCATTGTTAGTGAAATCCACATAAAGCGAGTTTGCAGACATAGGCACAGGTTTTCTTGACCACATTAAAACTGCTGTGGAAGATCTACATGAAAGCTAAAAGAGAATTTTAACTTTCTCTATAGAGGAAAGATTACAGAGAAAGAGACTACGTAAGCTCTTAAGACCTGCAGCTGGGTCTCGCCCTCATGAATATTTTACCTCGTCAGCGATGCTCTTCAACGTTGTCTAGTTAAAATATGAGTTGATGTTTGAAAAGAACCTTCTAATGTCTTATACCTTATCTGTTTACCATTATATAGAACAAAATGAGTACTAACTATTGTGAACATGTGAGAAAGAGATGTTTGACTATTTTTTATTGTGGTCTACAAAAATAAACATAAGGAGAACAAAATCATAAACAGTATTTCCTCTGCTAAATGATTGGGGTTTACACGGTAATGACATAAGACAGAATGGAACACAGCATCTCCAGTTTCCAAATAGAATATGCCTTTGAAAGTACAATCGGCAATGCTGATGATGCTGTTTCACATTGATTATTGTTTATCTTCATTTTCTTTCCTATATAAATTGAGCCATTATATTTATTATCATCCTTTAAAAAGAAAGCCATTTACAGTATTGGATTCGTATTGAATAACAAGGACAGAGAAATTTTATCTTAGCATAGAACTTAATGAGAACATATCTACTTGGCATTTAAAGGCAAAATTAACACATCCATATCATCATGAATACTTTCGATATAGTCATAGTCAGGAAATAAATTGGTTGAATCCTCTGGGTATATTTGTAAGTATCTGAAACCATTTTGATCTAATCTTAATGAATTGATGTTTCTCCTTGTCAAACAGCAGAGATTGTTTACTTTAATTTTGGAATGCCTTTTCACTACAAATTCTTCCATACTATTGGCATCCATTTCCATTTGCATCCTCATGTAGGGTTAACTTGTTTTAGCTTTTTGGAACCTCTTACAGATATTGCGGGCTCCTGTAAGGACACCAGTTGCACCTTGACCATTTAAAGGAAAAATTGTTTGTTTTGCACCTCAGCTCTATTAGAATATTAAATGTAATATTAATGGTCATCTTAGCTCTAATTAAGTTTTAATAACTTTAGTTACACTTTAGTTGATTTAGCATATTTCTGATTTCTGTTTTAGTTTGCTTTAGTTAACGATTGTTTCTTTTTAGAAACATCGTCTTGTAAATTTCTTTATAAGGAGCTTTCGTCTCTTTTTGTAAACACGCAATTATGAATATCAATTATCTTTTTATGCTATCAGAGCTAAGGCTCGAACTTGATTAGTTTTAGAAATTTCTTAGATGTATTTTTTTTTGCTGCTATTTTTTAAAAATAAAAATCAAAGATTTGTGAGCCGATTTTGTTGAAAATCGAAAGTTTTTTTTAGTGAAGAATTTTGAAGTGTTTTTTGAAGGAAAAATTGCAGCAAAAAAAATCGAGGTGCAATTTCTTTCTGTGTTCTATTCAAAGGTTTTTGTTGAGTCGCAGCACTATATTTTGGAGCTTGTGGGTCTTCTCTTTTATGTGGATTTTTTCTGATCGTGTGATTCCATCTAAAGTAAATCGGCTTTTCTGTTGTTTTCGTGAGCCTGCTAGGGATTTTCCAGATTCGAAGTTTTCATGGCAGCCTGAAGGGTTGTTTTTTGAGCCCGTTTTGATAGAATTCTTCTGGAAAAAATAAAAATTCTGCAAAGAGTTTTTTGAAATTTTTTCTAAAAAAATTTGCTACAAGAATTTTTTTGACAATTTTTTCCTATTTAAAAAATTGTGGGTTGCTGTTAGGGTTAGCAGACCAGTTTTTTGGGTGATTTTTTTCTCAACCAAAAATCGTGCACTTGAAGATTTTAAAGAGTTTTTGAAAAAAATTGCAATTCAAAAATTTTTTGAGGATTTTTTCTAAATTTTTTTTTACTTTTTCAAAGTTTTTGAAGGTTTTTCTGAAAAATCTTATAGTTCGTTGAGTATTGTGCCAATTGATGTCCAAGGTTTCGTGCCGGCTGATCACAGTGTTTCCTCATTTTTGGAAAATGGGAGGGATGGCTGCTTTGTAAAACGTTATGTTGAAAAGTACGTAGAGGTTCAATGAAAAATTCTACTACTTGGAAGCAGCGGAAGCTCACAGTTTTTGAGTGCCGGTGTCTTTGATTTGATTGTTCTGCGAGAAAGGATCTATAATTGCATGGTGGTTATGCTTCTCCAAATATCAGTCACCACTAATATGTTTCCAGAAGACTTTGGGTAGACTTAGTTTTTTGTTTGTACGATGACCATTAAGGGAGGGTATTAAAATATTAAATGTAATATTAATGGTCATCTTAGCTCTAGTTATTAGTTTTTAGTAACTTTAGTTACGCTTTAGTTGATTTAGCATCTTTCTGACTTTTGTTTTAATTTGCTTTAGTTAATGATTGTTTCTTTTTAGAAACATCATCTTGTAAATTTCTTTATAAGGAGCTTTTGTCTCCTTTTGTAAACATGCAATTATGAATATCATTTATCTTTTCAAGCTCAAATGTTAAAATCAACATGATTCACTAGTTAGTAAAGCCATGCAAGCTGTCAAATAAATAAAAAATGATTAGACTTACTGCTTAGTTACGACGAAAAGTATTGTCCATAATTTCATAACAATTTACCTTTAATGAATATGTAGATCATTCTGTTTCTGATCAAGGAAATCTCCTCTTTCAGGTTTGATTTACATGCCTAATTTAGAATAGCAGGATTTGTCTGCAATGCACATGTATTTTTCAGGAGGTTCTAGCATTTTTATTCAATGGAATTCATGGGAATCTAAATCACCGAAACAGAAACTATAGTTGAAGTCTAAGGATGTAGATCGGAAACCAGATGAGGAAGGAGCAGATGAATACTTGTTGCATGCAGAGATTCCATAGTTTGTGGATGTTTGTGAAGTGAGTGCAGATACTGTTTTGTCATATTATATATAACTTTCATTTTCATGTGACTAACAACTGTGATTAGGTGAAATATCCCTCATGGGATCTGCCCTAAAATTTCTGATTTATACCCTAGATCTCTAATTTATATTTCTGCACTTTTCTGATTTAGTTTTCTACTCAAACCCTAGGACTGAATTCTGATTTTTATTTTTCAGAATCATAAACACTTATAAGGCATCCAATAAACATATACTAAACATCCATAAAACTATGCCAAACATGTAGATAACATCAATTATGATAACCATGAAAATAAACCATCCAAATGCCAAACATAGGTCCAATAAATCTGATTTCTGATTAAAGAAGTCTGCTGCTACAAAACTGAATAATCTGGACTGAATTCTGAATTTACAATGAATTCATGGGCTCAAACATTCCAAATATATGCCCAGATTTCTGCTCTACAGATCAGATCTAAATCTATGATTGTACATACCAAATATATGCAAAATAGTCTTCAAATGTCAAACCCTAGATGGGAGAATTCCTCCTTGGCAAGCGCTTAGGGTTTGGTGCTCCAAATATGCAAAATTGCCCTCAATAGGTGGGCACTCAGATCTGCTCCAAAGTGGCGCACCAAATTAGGGCAAAACCCTAATGCAATCTGCTCACAAAATTGTCACAACAATGCTGCTCCAAATCTGATCTACAAATCTGAATTTGTCCTCCTATGGTGGCACTCCAACATGCATTAAAACAACTTCAAAATGGCACTCCAAAACTGATTTATAAATCTGAATTATGACTCTTAATAAATGGTGCTCAAATCTGATTCAAAATTCTGCTCCAAATTATGATCTAATTCTGCTCCAAAAATGTTATGAAAATTCTGCTCCAAAACTCGATAATCCTCCAATGAAGTGCAAGTAGACCTCTATTATGAAGTCTTCCCACAGAGTGAGTTAAGTTTTCGTCCAACTCCCTTTTATGCAATAGGGTTTTCATCCTAAAGCATATGCTAAATCTGCTCCTAAGGAGAAGTCTGCTGAAAAAATGAATTGTCTGAATGATGATTTGAAATGCCTCAAAGACCTTGTATTTATACTTGTTTTTCCTTCTCTCCATAAGCTAGCCGCCCTAGGCTTATTTTCAATATTTTTTATTGTTTTTTAAATTTTTATTCCTCAAGAGGGCTGACCCCAAAAAGAATTCTTATTTTATTTTATTTATTTATTTATTTAAAAATATTATTATTATATTTAATTAAAATATGAAAACTAGTGTTCAAAAAACACTTTTTTCCCACCTTTGCAAAATTTGAACTTCAAATCAAATTGGGGACATGACATTAGGCTAAAACTGGTGCCACCACCTTTCCTTGGAATGCTGGAATGTTTGATCTGGGCATATGACTTACGATAAAATGAATATACAAATCTAAAATACTCTGCTTGCTATTTCTCTTCAGCACAACAAAGACAGTAAACCATAAGAGCTTTCCATAGTCCCATCTAGGTTCCTCAACCTACTTCTGCATCATTAAGACATAAATTATCTGTATGCATTCAGACACTCACTTTATTTGAAGTGTACACAAACAAAAATTGTCAAATTTCACTCCCGCTCTCTCTCTCTCCTCTCCATCTTATGCTTGCATCCCCCCATCCATGTTCCTCATCCTACTTCCACATCATTTCAAAAAGACATAATTTATCTCTATGCATTCAAACACTCGCATTATTTGGAGCACACACAGACAAAAAATTCTCAAATTCTCTACGCACACATAAGTTACTGTATACATTTGAACATTCACATTATGTGGAGCACACACAGACAAAAATTCTCAAATTCTCTCACATCCAAAAGGAAAAAATTATCAGACCTCATCAAACTTACTCTGGCAATAAGAACAACTTAATAGACTGCCATGAATCCTGGTTTTATGCTACCTTTGGATCTTGAACTACTTATATCTGACCACTTTGTTTTTTTAAGTAGCACATATAATTTGATTGTTTATATACCCATCCCCAGACTTGGCTTATCTATTTGTGTATGCCAATCATTCAAAGTTACTTTATAGATTTGACTAATGTGACTTGTCAGGACTATGTTTAGAATGTGAACCTCAATATGGGACTTTAAACAGTGAATACTGATTTTTATAGATTACCCTTGGGTAGTATCAAATTAACTTTGGGAATTCGGTTGCTACACAGTTGGCAGTTGTCTTTTAATTCATGCAGGATGGTAAAGAACACAAAATCAAAGGTTTCCAGACCCTAATGTTGATCCAGATCCGAAGGATTCTATGTTACCGGATTCGCCTATATAGGCCCCGGGTTCGGTTCGGGTTTGGTTCAGGTCCGGTCCGCCCGAATTCGCCTGTGGGTCCGAAAATGGGCCTGTGGGTTCGGCCAGGGTTCGGACCCCTGACTGTGGGTCCGGCCAGGGTTCGAAAATTTCGAACCCGATTCGAACCCAGGCAGAATTTCGCGCCCAGCGCGATTTTTAACACGTTTTTTGAATTTTTTAATATTTTTTTGACTTTTTTTTTTAACTTTTAAATAGTTTTTTATTCTTTCTAACCCTAATACTTGCCTCAAAAACATGAAATAGGTAAAGTGAAACTCATTTTACCAATTTGTGAATGAGAAAAAAGGATTTTTTGCCTCCATTGCTGAACTTACTCTTTTGCTTGCACAAGCTGGAATAGACTTGAAGGCTGATCGTAGATTGTTCAAAGTTGATGGTTGTGCTATTCCTAAGCACTTGCAAGTGTCTATTTGTTGCTAAGAAGATCGTAGAGCAAGATTTCTTCAAAAGAGGTAGGTTTTTTGATTATTTTTTTTACATTTTTTTCAGTTTCACAAGTGAACTTCAACTCTTTTGTTTTGCTTTTTAATTATTGTTTTGTTTTACTTTTCATTCTTCTAAATGTCTATAACACATCAACATGTTCAATTTTTTCATTTTTTTGAAATTAATTAAGTGATTTTAGTTTCAAATTGAATGAATCGATACCAAAATTTCAATATGTTGTGCCTTAGGTATTCACTATTCCGTATTACAATGGCAACCGGTACCTCCTCAGGCTCAATCCATTCTCGTTTCAAAATAAACCCAGCCTCTCCCCTTTGGAAATATGTAGAAATGGTTCAGCAACTTCCAGGTGGTGGAGGATATATTTGGATTTGTAGTCATTGCAATGTTCAATATTCGAGCTCATACAGTCGAGTAAAAGGGCGCTTGTGTGGGATCCCTGAATCAGGCATCAAAAATTGTCCAGGTGAAGACAACGCAGGCATTCCAGAACATATAGTGTTGAAATATATTGCTGAGCAAGAAAAGGCAGACCAAAAAACAACCGGTGGTAAAACAAGCCATCCTTTGAAGAAAGGATCTCGATCCACGAAACCCCCTACACCACCTACTAATATTCCACCTACAGAAAGCCATCCATTTATGAACATCCCTCAAGAGCAAACCGTGCCCTCATCAAATAAAAGATCTAAGGGACCGTTGGAAGCTTCATTTTAGAATGAGGCAAGAGAGATTGCTGATTAAGACATAGCAAGATGTGTCTATGCCAATGGATTGGCATTCAACGTTGTTCGTTCACCATATTGGCAAAAAATGGTGAAATCTATTAATGAGGCTCCAAAGGGGTATAAATCTGTGTTTCTTTGAGGAAGAGAAGGTGCGCGCTGCACCTTTATTGGAGAAAAGAGGTGAAACATGTAGCGTATACCTTTGAAGCCCATAAGGATTCGTGGATCTAAAACAAAGTGTGACTATAAATTGGCGATGGATGGAAAGATGCAAGAAACGCCCCATCGATCAATGTTATTGCTGCGGGTTCTAAAGGGCAATACGTTTTGAGAGCAGCTGGATTGTGAAGGATGTGAAAGATGGTCCATTAATATTTGCTGACATCCTTGCCGCTTATTGAAGAAGTGCGGGCCACTCAAAAATGTTGTGCCGCGTGTAACCTATTAAAAGCAAAAAAATTGTAGGGGCTGGCCGGGTTATTAGTTGAGGAGACGATATCCATATTTCACACCCCAACCACTTCAATCTAATGCTACAAAAAATTGGATCCAAAATTGAATGGATCAAACAGGTGTATGCGGAGGGCGAAGACATCCAAATGTTTGTCACCAACCACCATATGACGCAACGAATGTTTAGACAATTCTCTAAATTGGAGTTATTACATAGTTGCAAGTTAATTTCCCTCAATATTTTGAATTTTTTGAATTTCTTTTAATTTAATTTTAAATTTGATTTTGTGGTGATAAATTATATTTTAATTTTTAATTTTGATTTTCAAACAGGTTGCTGAGACCCGTTTTGCCTCCAACACAATTGTGTTGAGACGACTTATAAAGGTTCGTGAGGCACTATGTGCCATGGTAATCAGCCCTAATTGGGTTGTATGGAGGCAATCTAGCAATGAAAGGGCAAATAGGATCAAGCAAAGGATCCTAGATGATGGTTGGTGGGAGCGTGTTGAGTATCTCGTCAGTTTCACCGAGCCCATACTGAGCATGATCCGTTACACTGACTTGGATAGACCTTGTTTGGGCGAAGTATATGATGGTATCGACTCAATGATTGAGAAGATGAGATCCATCATCAATGCAAAAGAGGAAGATCTTGAAGAAAAATTCTTCAAAGAGCTACAGGAAATCATGGTTGATAGATGGAACAAAATGACCACTACCTTGCATCTTCTCGCTTTTGCATTGAGTCCCAAATATTATAGCCCTGAGATACTTTCTACTTCATCAAGAGTTGCTCCATATAGGGATGGTGAAGTGGCCCAAGGGTACAAGGCAGCAATTCGTAGAATCTTCAGTGATCGTGACCAATGTGATCGAGTGAGGGCCGAGTTTATGGATTTTGCATGCTCTGGGAGTGTTGATCAGAATATGGATGCTCTTCGAGACAAGTGTAGGGTGGCTGCTCATAGTTGGTGGTACTTCCATGGGCAAGAATACATGCACCTCCAACCTATTGCAATAAAAGTTTTATCCCAAGTAAGTTTTATAATTTATATTTGTAATTTTAATTTTAAATTTTAATTAATAATTTTGTTTAGTTAATTTTTGTAACTCTTTAACTATTTACTAATTTTAATTTTAATTTGGTCTTAATAGGTTGCTAGTTCATCCTCTTCTGAGAGGAATTGGAGCACATACTCCTTCATCCACTCAATAAAACACAATAGGCTACATTCAAAAAAGGCTGAGGACTTGGTGTATGTGCATTCAAACTTGCGCCTCCTTACACACAAACATAGTTCCTACAAAGAAGGAGACACCAGGAGGTGGGATATTGAGCCAGAGCAGCTTGACTTGGATGCTTCCACAAGTCACTTAGCTGCACTTGATATTGATGATGACTATCAGCCTGAAGCAACTACTGAGCATGAGAGTGCTAGTGGCAGTGCTTGTGCGAGTGCCACTAATGCTCTTTGTGGTTCTACACAAAATGTAGCATCTAATGTTGCTAATGATGCTGCTTTTTTTGATGACCCGTATGATTCAGATTGACATTGTAAACACTTGGCATTTTTAATTTTTTATGTTTGAAGTTTGAACTTTAATTTATAATTCTATATCATGACATTTGACTTTTGAGTATAAAGTGGTGGTGTATTTTTACTATGTTATTTGACTATTAATATGGTGGTGTATTCTGAACTTAAATACTGCTGCAAATATGTATATATTTCTGATTTTTATATGTTTTTGTATTACCGAACCCAAAACGAACCCAAACCCAAAAATTTTTTTTCCCGAACCAGCGAACCGGGTTCTCGAATCCGAACCCGAACCCAAAACCGAACCGGTAACTTAGCAGAAGGATGATAAGGGGAACAACCACCAAAATGAAGGTCTTGATATGTTAGCAAAATAGACTTGTATTGCTACTTATGAACAACAATCAGAGGACCATGACAAAGGTTTTTGAAAAAGGGCTAGAAGCATTAAGTTTTCACAGTTCATATCAGTGGTTTGTAAAGCTTTTGGACAAGATTTGTTAAGAAAACCATAAAATATACGAACACTGTGATGATATTTGTAATGGTGAATTTTACATACCCATGCCATTTCCCATTTAGTTTTGTGCCCACTTGGGGATAATGTCTTAATACGTGTACATATCGACAAATGGTGTAACTTGTGAGAAGTTTGACTCATTACCCTAGCCTTTACCTATCCTCATACACACACATCCCCATACATTTATCCACACTTTATCCATCTGTACACATCTTGCCATCTAGCCTTCATTTATTGCACCAAATATACCCAGACATTCATTTGGCATTCACCGCCTAGATCCTTCCACTCTGCCATCCCAGGTCATTTCTGCAGATGCAGGATCAACCCTGTGGTCACAGAATTGACCCAACTTTCAAAGTCAGATTCAGGTGTTGACTCCCACCCATTCTACTTGCTGCAGTGAACTGATTAAACAAATGGTTGTGCAATTTGATTCTATCTGCTTGTATTTAAAGGCATTCATTTGCATCTATTTCACATCTTCTCACATTCGATCATCCTTTCTCATTCTCGAAGAATATGAGGAGCAAATAATAGTGAGGGACTTAAGTTTGGAGCATTAAAAGAAGTAATGAATCTACATTCTACATACATCATTCTGGGGTGCTTGCCTACTGTCTTCAATCTTTTACACACCTTTTCAGGGGTTGACCTAAGTGAAAATGCCCCCTTCCAACATAAGGCCAACCCTTCATAAGTATTTTATTTTTAAATACCACCAGTTTCAGATCGTGAAAAGAGCAGAGCAGACAAATACCAATCAGGTAAGTCAAAGAGCAGAGGCATACACTACACAGGGTCAAATCCACACACAGAGAACAGATCCATGGATGCAGATAAGACCCTAACCCGCATACTTGACCTGGGACAGAACAGAGGTCAAATGTATAATCTGAGGTGATATACAGACACACAGGCATCTTTTCCCTGGCAAGGAACAGTCAAATCCAGAATCTACATCAAAGGGGATTCGTTCTTCATTCATAGAGTTAAGTACCTTTCTCCTTCACATTTACTGTTTGAACTTTAGCATTTAATGCAGAATCATTAGCCCACAGATACATCATTAATTAATCTAGATTAATTTGTGCTGAATTGTAAAGCATTTCATTTGATTAGCCTAGATTAACCTGACGGTAAATTACTTTATTTCACAGTATTTTATTAATTCATTAATCTGTAACTTTTTACAAAATCCAAGAGATTGGATATTTGAGTCAACCAAAATTAGAGACAAACATACTGAATAACACAATAACTTAATTAAAAACTTATGAAAGTGTGAGGGATAAAAACAAGGCCGGATGGTTTCAAAATGAGCAACTATTTGTCATTTGGCATCTGATCATACAGGCTTCGTTCTTATCTAGGAGGAATGTGAGACGAATGTCTACATGTCTGCTGGTACTGTCAGCACTTACCGTCAAGTGCAGTGACATCCATGGGTAGCAGAGAATTTTAAGACATTGATCATCGGTGCATATCGTTTGGTAAGGCATGGGTTGCTGCATATCATTTGGTAAGGCCATGGGGGTTTGTGCACCCCAATCAGAATCTCAGATCCTTCTAGCCCATGAATGCTCTATCATGTCAACTCATGCGATACATAACCAAATCAAACAGAGCACTCCAAGTTACATAATCACTTCATACCTTTTAAGGCATTAAACTTCAAAGAGCATCCAAATGTCGATATATGTCCAAGTATAGTAGGTATTAACTATTATATCAGTATCAAGTGGCATTTTGTGATCTTCCTTAAGGCCTTCCACCTGATAGGGTTCATAAACATAAGATAAAAATGGTAAGGGGTGCAAAACCTATCATGAATACTTCTTATTGACACCTCAAGCTGTTTAAGGATGAGATTAAAAAGTTGGTACAAGAACTACTTGACATGGAATGCATTATGCCAGGCAGAAGCACATTTGGTGTACCATTGATATTGGTGAGGAAGAAGAAAGGTTCTTTTTGCACGTACAATAACTGCTGCACCTTAAACAATAGACTGTAAAGAACGGTTTCTTCTTCCTAAAGTAGATGAGCTGATTGCTGAGTTGCATGAAGCAACTACTTTTTCTAAAATTAACTTAAGATCCAACTAACATCAAAATAGGTATGATATAAGGATAAAAAAAGACGGCGTTCAACCAATACTTTCCATTGGCTCTATGATTTTTTGGTCATGTTTATCAGACTCAAGAATGCACCAGCGACTTTCCAAGCTACTAAGAAATTATGAATAAATTAATTCTTAGTGATACTTATCAGATTCAAGAATGTGCCAGCAACTTTCCAAGATCTTATTAAAATATGAATAAATGATTTATTCGTGATGCTTATCAGACTCAAGAATGCACCAGCAACTTTCCAAGCTACTACGAAATAGGAGCAACTGGATTACCTTTTCCATGATGAGGGAGTCAGAGGATGAATGCAAGGTTCAAGCAATTAAGGAACGGCCAAATAATGACACTCAGCAATGAGGTGCCAATTATTTTTAAAAACCTTTAAAATAATTATTCAGAAACCCTTTAAAAAGAATCCTCATGACAAGTTCTTTTTAAAAAAGCATCTAAATAATTACTCAAAAAAACCACTGCAATATTAAAAGCATAAAGTTTCTACAGTCCATAATAACAACTTATCAGAGATTTCTGGATTTCAGCTTCGTGGGTAATTATGAAAATAAAAAAATCCGCACAAATGAAGTAATTGCAGCTTCGTGGGTAATTACAAAAACCAAAAAAATATCAACAATGTATTAGAAAATTCTGTAGATATCGAAAAGGAATTCTAACGTATTAGAAATTTCTGTAGCTATAGAAAAGGAATTCCAATATATTAGAAAATTTTAATTACAGGTTCATGGAGGCACGGTCTGTAATTGTACGGAAGAAATTACAACCCTGATTAAAAAGCATAACAATCCCCAGATGCCAAGTAACTAACAAACTCAAAGACTCTTCAGAAATAAAAATACATTCAGATCGCAGACAAACTAATATTAACCACAGATTCCAAATACAATTGTTATTTTGACTTAATTTTCTGTGGGTACTTAAAATGAAAAAAAGTACCTTGCCCGGCACCGCCAGCCCCTCCGCCCGACATAATCACAGATCATAAATCTTCCGGAAAGAACCTGTGATTCTGTAAGCCCCTTGTGTTATTTACGGGGATTGGAACCTTTGAGCTCCGGCCCACAATTATTACAATTGTTATTTGAGATGGTTTTGCGTTTCCGCAACCACTCAAAAATCCACGAGGAGAACAAAAGAATAGCGGAATGATTATCTGATTGCCATCAAAACCGAGGGATCAAATTCCGGGAGCTTTGGTTTTGACAGCCATGCGTTGCTGACGTGGCAATATATAATTGCCGGTTGACTCGTTGAAATTCCTAAAAGGTGTATGATGACAGAGGCGGCTTTGATAGGGTATCTCATGCTTATCTTATAATGGAGGTTATAGTGAATGGGGGTTTTCCTAAAAGTAAAATTAAATAATGTATTAATGGAAAAGAGTGAAGGAAATAAAAAAATAATAATTATAAAATTAAAATTAAAGTTTATAAGGTAGAGGATCTAGTACTTGAGCACCCTAACTTTGCGCTTCTAATTATCCTACGTGAAATCATTCTCAATTTTTTTTACAGCAGCTTACTTGACAAGTCTCCTGCTTATAACTAAGGTTTCAGGGCCACATCATCAAATATGATGCTACATTAACATGTTTTTTGTCAAGGTGTCCAAAAAAGCCCCAAAAAAAAAAGTGAGACCAATACTTGGCATTCATAGCATGTTTTATTGAGTGTTGATGTGGCATCACATGATTGGTTGTTTTTTAGATCAAAGGAATACATTTTGTTTAATTATGG
The DNA here is from genome assembly GCA_007258455.2 of Sequoia sempervirens. Classification (NCBI taxonomy): domain Eukaryota; kingdom Viridiplantae; phylum Streptophyta; class Pinopsida; order Cupressales; family Cupressaceae; genus Sequoia; species Sequoia sempervirens. The sequence continues at coordinate 3,483 of VDFB02392912.1, read as the reverse complement.
GTAGTCATCATCAACACTAACAACTTTAAAGTCACAACTATTGGTCCAATGTTGATAAAAATATTGGACATTATATAAATAACTACTATCACAACTATTGAAACATGCTCAGGGTCCTCTCCCCTATTCAATATTTTTATCTAGAAAAACTTAATTGTTGTCTAGTACAATAATGAATCTCTTTTACTTCACTCTTAAAAATGTGATATCAATGTATTACATAAAATCAAAATCAAGAAAAAGATAAACATAAATGCTTTAATGCATGAACTAAAACAAAAAATATCCACTCTTAACATTATACACGAAAAATATAGATAAATCCCACCCTTGCTATTAAACATGAAAATATACAATATGTATTCTAACTACTTTATCAAACATAATTAAATAAACTCATCTTACAATAATAGTGACATCAAAGGAATACATTTTGTTTAATTATGGGTAGTCATCATCAACACTAACAACTTTAAAGTCATAACTATTGGTCCAATATTGATAAAAATATTGGACATTATATAAACAAATACTATCACAACTATTGAAACATGCTAAAGTTCTCTTCCCTATTTTGGTAAATAAAATAATTTTAAAGTGAAATAAAAATATTTTTAAATAATTTAAGATATTAATATTTAGTATTTATATTAAAAAAAAGTTAAATATTTTTATCTAATTTATGTTATAAATTTAATATACATATTTAGTGCTTTTAAGATAGATATATTTAAAATATTTATATTAGTTTGTAATAGATGTATTTAAGATATAAATATATTAGTTTACAATTATGGGTGGAGCATGTTGCATACTACATAAGATAATACAAAATAATCTCTTTTAGATGTGTCGAGTCCATGTTTTATAGTTTTAGTTGATTGATATATAATTGTAATAAAAATTTGTTTTATATAAATAAGTTAGGCAATAAAATAAAATATAACAATTAATTATTGTAGAGCTAAAAATTAGCTCACACACCAAGATCGCCTCCAAAACAAAAGATAGCTTTCCATAAGAGAGTATGGGAAGATAATAGTGTGTTTGATATTATATGATACAACAATGTACAAGAGTCTTGCTTATATAGACAAGGTGAGAGATGGGATTAGTCAAGATCATAACATGTTTCTTAATCATATAAGATGAGACAACTAACATAACAAATATTAAATGACCTAGGACACGAGATGTAAAAGATCTAAATAGCAACTAAGACTTCTAGAAAGATTTATAGGACCTAAGTAAACTTAACATGTGAATAAGACCTATTAGTGGACTAGATAGGTAAAATACCATATTCACACCAACACCCCCCTAAAGTGCAACTTAGTGAGGAACAAACCAATGCAAATGATGCAAGAATGCAAGGATGCTCCTCAGCTATGAGGCCATGTTAGGTACCCATTTACAAATGATCTCTCATAAATGGAGTAGAGAAAAACCACATGGAAAAAAAAACCCTCTCCAAAAGAGAGAATGCATGAAAACTATAATGTACAAGTGATGTTCAATAAGTGATGAATAGAGGACTTGTCAATACCCCCAAGGACTACATCCATCACAATACAATAGATATCCCCCCATGGGAGAGAAAGATAGAGACTATGTATCTCCCTCATAATGAAGTATCTCCAAAGCTAATGAAGAATGCTTGAAGATAGAAGAGAACTCAATGCCTACAAACATGTCTCCCCTTGGGAAGAAACAAGTCCAATGGACTGTGTTGAAGAAAATCCTACTCCATGAAGAGAGAAGATGGAAGCAGTCTCATAATGTGTCTTTGAAAATGGATCAAGTGTCTCCATTCTAGAGTATGTCTCAACAAAATTAGGTGTTAGCCCAATCAAAGAGAGTAAATCAAGACTATGTGGAAACTCAGGAACAATCTCCAAAGATAATGATGATGGGACAACAATTGTGGTGTGCCTGTCATCAAAGAGGAGAGATACCCCTCAAATGTGTCCTCCAAACTTGCACTATGAGAATGAAAAAATAATTATATATACATGTCAAGTAACCATCCCACAAAGCCAAATTTGAAAGAAAAAAATCATCCTACTGAACGAAAGTATTGGAAGACATGGCAACCCTAAAATTTGAAGAAGTGGGAGGAGATGGAACCTTAACACAAAGGTTCAAGTGACCAATCTGACCCTCTAATTAACTATCCACACTTGATGCAAGAGTATTAGCCTTAGAGTAAACTTCATCAAGATTAAAAGAAAAATGCGAAAAGACATAAAAACTATAATAATGATTGGTGTTACCAGCTACAACAAGTTGTTTACTATGAAAATCTTGAATGAACACTAAATATGTAGTAAACTCAATAGTCTCTCTATACCACTATGTGTTATCTGATATATAGAAATAAGATTATTGGCAAGCTCAAGAATATATAGGATATCATTAAAGTTTCCAAAACCCATGTCAACATCTCCTTTTGCACAAACAACCATGTAAGTATATTAGCCATCAATATCGTAGTTGTAAGGGAAGGCTCAAACGAATAGAATAATCTAGCAAATAGGCCATGTGATTAGAAGCTCTAGAGTTAAGAATCCATACAACAAACTCATCAACTGTGGTCACAACAAGGGCTTTTCATTTCAACTTATCACTTACATTAGCAAAACCTGATTATCATGATTGTGTGGATGATGTGGGTGGTGTAGAAGAAGAAGGTAAACTAGAAGACTTGGAAGGCAATAACATTTATGCTCTCAAGGGAGTTGCCTCATTTCTTCTAACTATTTCTTATAATAATTATGGTCACCTTGCCTTGATTTATTGCAATATGCATATTTGGGTTTCTCTTTATTAGGTTTATCAACTTTGGAAGATTTCTTACCTTTGCCTTTGGGTGATTGTGCTAACAATGCTTGATTCTTAGGAAGTGTATCAAACTGGATAAGGTTTTCTTTCTCTCTAATCAATCAATGATAAAATGTCTCAAAAGAAGGCATGTTAAAAGCACCCAGGCCATCCATGGTGGAGTAAAATGAAGAAGAAAATAATGCAAATGGCCCTTCAACTTAGACAAAAATCAAGAATATACATTCCTTATCAAATTTATATTTTCCATATCCAACCAATTGAGATCTTAAGGAATTTAACTTAACCAAATATTCCTCAATTCTAGGAAATAAATCAATGGAAAGAGATGTCAATTCTACCTCTAATTACAAAGCATGGACATCACTAATTAAACCAAAAAATTATTTGTACTTATCTCATACCTATTGTGGTGTAGTGTACTCCTCAATATGAAAGAATAGGCTATCAAAAACATGCAATGCAATCAAGCCCATAGCCTCATCACATTTGTTCCTATGAGAAAAGCTCTCATACTCCCTAGTAATTTTTGGTTGATGATCACCCAAAGTAGACCACAAACCCTTGGACTATCTAGAGTAATCATTGCATTCTTACTTTCCATATATGATAATTATGAGGAGTGAGTACCTCAAATGAACC
>VDFB02392911.1:0-27562 GCA_007258455.2 Sequoia sempervirens | reverse complement strand
CTCATTTACTTTGTTTTTGAAAACCCACTTGCTTCCAATTATGTTCTTATTTGTTGGTCTAGGAACCAATTTCTAAGTTTCATTTTTCTCAATTTGTATAAGTTCTTCTATTGCTTTCATCTAATTTTCATCCTTACATGCCTCACTCATAGTCTTAGGTTGAACTTTAGAAAGTAAGCAATAATTTACCTCAACTTCACTAGCTTTACTTCTTGTTAATACACCTTTCCTCTTGTCTCCAATGATCTAATATTTGGAATGATTCTTTCCCACATACTTAGGGGTTTTAGGAGCCTTTTTTGGAGCTTCTTCCTCTTCATTTTTCATTTCATTTTCTTCAACGTTTTCTTGTTCTTCTCTACAATCAAGTTCATCTAACACATATCCATCAACTTCAATTAAATTCTCCAACGCTTCATCAATCTTGAAATTTGTGATTTCTACAACCTTTCCTAGCCTTTTATTGTAACATCTGTAAGCTTTTCTTCTTGTAGAATATCCAACAGAGATACCCTCATCACATCTTCATCAAAATTTCTTATATTTTCTTCATCTCTCCTAATATAACATTTTCTTCCAAATACCTTGAAATAATTAACAATAGGAATCTTTCCATACAATATCTCATAGGGAGTCTTAGTGATGTTAGTTTTTGTTTGAACTTGGTTGAGCACATAAATAGTAGTTTGAATTGCTTCTCTCTAGTACACTTTCGGTAGACCTACCTCTGTTATCATTGTTCTAGCAGATTCTTGAATTGTCATGTTCTTCCTTTCAACAACTCCATTCTTTTGAGGAGTTCTAAGGGTAGACAATTTTCTTCTTATTCCATGAACTTTAAAAAACATGTTAAACTCATTGGAAGTAAATTCACCACCTCTGTTAGACCTCAAAAATTTTATTTTAAAATTCATTTCATTTTCAACCATAGCTTTGAGTGTATTGAATTTGTCTAATGCATTAGATTTCTCTCTAAAAAAAGCAACCCCATGCCATTCTAGAAAAAACATCAATTAAAAGCATAAAATACCAGTCACCTTGTAGAATTCTCACCCGTGTATGACCACAAATATTTGTATGAATTAATTTAGTAGTTTGGTTGTAGATTGTTCCTTTGTTCTAAAGGTGTTTCTAGCATGCTTTCCAAATTTCCAATTCTTGCAAACAACATTAATAGGCTTTGTGATTCTTGGTAAATCTCTAAAAACTTGTACTAAACTGATTCTCACCATGTTGTCAAAATTCATATGGCACAACCTCTAGTTCCATAACCAACTATCATTAATCTGGGACAAAGCAATTTCCATCAACACCTTTAAGTTGATAGATGTTTCCTTTAGTCCTCTTGCCAACAGTAATCATGGTTCTGGACCCTTTTTTGATTTCACATTTTTCATCCTTGAACACAAGATTATATCCCTTACTATACATCTATCCAATACTCAAGAGATTATGTCTCATACCCTTAATATAGTAGACATCATTAGTATTATGCTTTCCATAAAAAAAAATTGAACCTATCCCACAGATCTTAGCACTAGAATCATCTCCAAACTTAACTAGGCCTCCATCATATTTTTCAAGTTTAACAAACTTACTTTTTTCACCGGTCATTTGATTTAAGTAGCCACTATCAACAACCCAATAGTTCTTCTCTTGTTTAGCATGAAAATAAAATACCACAATACCTTCAAATTTCTTTGGAGCACATTTATTCACAAATATTTTAGGAGTATATTCATCTTTTAGAGCTAGGAACAAGCATTCATTATCATCAAAATCTCCATAATCAGACTTATTATCAGAAATGTCAGCATCTTCATTGACATAATATGCTCTTTTGATCATCTTTCATTTATTTTCCTTTCCTTCTCTATGTTTATTTCTTTCAACTCTTTTTGTAAAAATTGAAGCATAATGACCTATATCACCACAACAACAAAATTTGACAGATAATTTACCCTTGTACTTATCGGTGCCCTTCTGCATTCTTCTTACAAAGTTAGCTTCCACTTCATCTAGATCTTCCTAATCTGGTTCTTCAATATTTTCTAATGTACTGGATTTAAAGGAAGCTTCTACATTTGTGCTATTTTTCAATCCCTTTTTCCTCATCTCTTTTGCAAGAATGGAAAGGATGAAGGTGTTGTCATTGATGTCAAATTGTCAACTTTTTATCAACTAGTTGTTGTTGGTTGTATATGTCGAGGATATTGGGAAAATTGTATTGAACAAAGAATGCAAGTGTTAAGTGGTTGCTCTGGGTTTTGATCTTATGTTTGTGTAGTTTATATATGTTGATCATGTTTGTTAGAAGATGTTATTATCCAAATTTATAGTTGTTGATTCATTGTACAGTGCAAGTTATGTTCACCAGTTGTGAACTGTGGTTTTCTGTGTTTCTAGTTGAGGTTTGAGAGAAATGTTGTTGGTCCATATTTCTCTTCGATAAAGACTTATGAATTTTTTTTCTAGAGTTGAGTTTCTTTTGTTTTTTTGAAGATAATTTCGACATATGGAAAATTCATGCTTAATGGTTCTATATGTTTTACACTAGTTTGGTCGGCCTTGTGTTGAACACTACCTTCAAAGTTGACGAAGCATGTGGTTGGGTCGCCCTCATTCTAATTCAACCATAGGATGTTTTGGTGCTGACCTAATTTAAATTTGAATTTGGATGGCTAACTTTGGATAAGTTTAAAAGTTGAAGATGGTATATATAGGATGAGTTAGTGGTGGAATGGTGCAAGTGCAAGAGAGATATGTGCAAATAAATAGAGCAGATAGATGCAAGATTGATGTGAATCAATGAGTGTGTTTGATGTGAGTTTGGAAGATCAGTGTGAAGCCTAAATACTAAGTTTTTGGATGTAGTGAGCTGAAGATGAACTCTATCATTCATGCATGTCTACAAGTGGTTGAGAAAATTGTGGTGGATTTCTAAGTTGCATTGATATTGTCTTCTCTATGTAACATATCTCTTCTATCTTCTTTGTATCTCTATGGTAGTGAGCCCTTTATTTTTTTAGCCATGTTGGATAGTTAGTCTTGATCCAGACAGTGAGTCCTTATTTTGGAAATGAGCCTTGTTTCTTAGGCACTGAGACTCTTGTAATAAGTTTTGATATTCTCTATATTGTGAGTTAATCCTCATCGTGGTTTTTCCCTCATTTGGGTTTTCCACGTAAATCTAGTGTTATTGAGTTTATGTGTTGGATTTAAGTGTCTACATTAGCATTGGATGATTAATCATTTAAGCAATGTTAAAAATTAAATTCAATGAATGAATTGAAGGTTAAATTTGTGACAATTGACTCACCCCCCTCTTAGTTGTCTTGTTCAACAATTGGTATCAAATCCAGGTTCCTTAGTGAAGAGATTAACCACTTGAGGAAGGTCCAAGATGGATAGAAAAATGGTTTATGATTATCCAAGGTTTGATGGAACTAATTATGCTATCTAGAAAATATCGATGGAAGAATATCTAGAGTATTGTGGATATTATGTGGAGAAAGCTTACAAAAATCCTACACTCCTACTAATGGTTTGAGTACCGCTAATGATATCAAAGCACATGAAGCAAACAATAAGGTGAAGTACATCTTGAAGAATAGTCTGGTACATTCCAAGTTGATTAAGGTTCAAAATCTGAAAACTACTAAGGAAGTTTCAGATACTTTGGAAAGACAACATGAAGGTGATGAAATCATCAAAGAGGAAAAATTATAGAATTTGGAGACACAGTTTGAGCTTCTACATATGTCTAAAGATGAGAATGTTAAAGCTTATATACATAGATTGGATGAGATAATGGCCAAAATGCAAGTACTTGGTGCTACTATAAATTAAATTGGGATTCTAAAGAAGATTCTTAGAACTCCCCCTGATGCTTATAGCGAGAAGGTGTGTGTTATTGAACAGAGTATCTGTTAGCTCTCAAAAATGCAAGTTGGATGCCTCAAGAGGTTGCCAATCTCTTGATACATTTCAGGGTAACAGACAAGGTCAAAATAATTTAACCTTCTGCTCTTCAGGTGCTGCTAAACCTAGGCAAGTGTACCTTTATGAATGAAGCATACTTGACTTATGATATTCCTTCTTGAAATGATTTGTTCATAATGGCAGATGGGAGTGAACAAATGAAATCAACTTGATATAAATAGCAATAGCAATCTTCTAATTTAAATCCTAAAATGCTCAATTAACAAATGTAAAGAAATTGAATGAATTCAAAATGATGAAGTGTAGAGACTAGTTCCTTATTGGGTATGCAGACTCAAATGAAATAGAAGTGGGCAACTTATCTCTAGAAGGTAAACTCAGATTGTTGGCATATATTTTGTTTATAACTTGTAAATATGCAAGATTATGACTACTAAGCTCTTACTCTTTAATAACTGTGATGAATCTCCTTGATTACTATGATCAACCAAAAGGATTTAATCTCCTCTTGAAAGAACCAATCAATTAACTTCGCATAGATACAAAAATGTGCACCGGAGCAAACTAAAAATAAACTTGCTATATCAATTTAAACAACCAGAAAAAATCAACTTGGAGACAGCTTAGCAATACTTTTCAATAAACTCAATAGACAATTGACATCAGAAATAACCTACCACACTAACTGAATTTCATTGAAATCGACATTTGAAACCATGCAACATAGCCTCTAATCTGAGAAATTTATTCTATTGCATCCATCTCTACCTACTGTATCTAATCTAAAATCTAATCTAATGATCTCCATTCACAATAGGGAATGAATATTTATACATATGTATCTAAACAGACACATTGCTTTGCATTCATATGTTAGCAACCAACTGTTCGAATTCGGGCTTTTGTATGTCGGCCAATAGCACAGTATATGAGTTTTAAGTAATCATTCGCCGAGACAAGTCAGCAAGTATGCCGAAGGCAACAATATCGTATGTCATTCTTTTTTCTTATTCACCTTCGCTGAGACCCATCAGATTCGGGGAAACATCATATAGATTTCATTATGTTTCATCGAGAGCCCCCTTTCTATCATATTTGTTCCAATCACTGAGACACAAGAAATTTTCTCACCGAGATACCTTTTTTGTTTGATTCACTTGTCACTGTAACCTTTTGATATCAGAAAGACCTTATGTCGATCACATTATGCTTCACCGAAAGTCTCCTTCTATCATGTATGTCACCATGACATAAGTTTTTTCTCGCCGACAAGCCCTTGCATCACCCGCTTCACTGTGACTTATCGGGGAGACCCTATATAGATCACTTTATGTTTCCCCAAGATGTTCCTTCATCCATCTTGAGTTGCTGAGACAAGAGAAAACTCCCGCCGAGAAGCATCTCCCATTCGCCTTCACCAAGACAATTCAAAATTGGGGAGAGGTCGCAAAGAATCCACTAAGTCATACTGAAACATCCTGAGCACATTTAGATCGCCAAGAGAATGCAATTCTCACATCGACAAAAACCTTATGCCCTTTTTATCAGTGAGACCCAATGAAGTCACTATGACATTTCACCGAAGCTAGTAACTCATACTAATAAGTCAATCCATCCACCGTCGGTCGAAAAGACAAGAAGACTTCGCCAAGATGTTATATTGAATAAAATCTCTCATCGAAAAGCACCCCTTTGTTACCGGTCGGTGAGACAATAAGGTCTCACCAAGACCCTCTCCTGAATATAGTGACTCTAGCCAAAGTAGATCCACATGAGCAAATTGGTAAGACAAATCAAGCGTTATAACATTACACCAATGCAAATTTTCACACCGATAGGCATCTTCTTTCACCGGTCGGTAAGATAAAACAATCTCACTGTGATATTACATCGACGCCCAAACTCTTGCCAAGATATGTATCCTCCTGTCGTCGAAACCATGTGAAAGTCATGCTAATAACCACCAGTAGATGAAATCCAATCACCATGACATAATAAACGTCTTGCCAATAGGCAACACAAATGTTTGCTAGTAGAAAATGCAACATAGGTCGGGGAGACCCTGACCATCTCACACCGATAGGAACCAGAATGTGAAAAATGCATGATCCGATGGAAACTACGGGGAAAATATATGTAAAGTGTGAACAAAAGGATATGAAAACAAACCCTTGTGCTTATGATGAGGACCGTATGGAAACTTAGGGTTATGGAAAACATGTTAAAATATTCAAAAATTTATAGTCATAACAATGGCTCCATCTGGGGATGAATGATAGTGAGATCATTGCAAGAATTTAGAATCTTTGGGTGAGTAGACCAGACACAAAATGAGAAAAATGGAAATGGACAAATATCATGATGGAATGAACTCAAAATGAATGCAAGATGGAGGTGAGAAAAACCCTAAACTACCGTGCATGGAAAAGAATTTTAAAGAGGATAAGCAAGAGTTGTCCATGCATTGGCAACACTTAATCCTCTATGTTTAAACTTCACCTATTCCGAGTTGTTACAATCTGAAACTCAAACCACTTTCCCCTGTCAAATACTTGGTTTTGTCTTGAGTTCATCAGATTCTTCCTGAAGACATACATGCAATCTTTCATGTCACTGTTATTGCAAGTTTTTAGAAAATCATCATGCTCAACTTTTCCCAAATTTCCTACAGTATTCAGTAGTTTATATTCTCCATCATTAGACAAAACTCTATTATCCTCAACATACAAAATGCATGCATACTCAATACAAAATTCCTCATTATCTTTCTCACTATTATGCATTATGAAACATTCTCCCAGCTGTACTAAAAATTTACCATCATAATGCTTCTCTTGAGAATCCAAAGGTTTTGTCATATCAACACTGTCTAGAACAAACAAATCTGAAAACTTTTGCACCTCCCTCAAATCGTCATTTGGATACAATACTTGAATATGACTCACATCATCAATATCATGTATATATGAATCAATAAATGTTGGAATTCTATCATCCTTGGTATGCATACAAATATCTTCTCCACATGAGTTAGAAATTTTAAAATTACATACCTCATCTTGAACAGACTTTTGATCAACTTTAAAGGCTTCACCATCAACTCGAGAGATGCACTGAGAGTCATAAGAATCATCACACAAAGATCTTTCACTATCAAAAAAAATGTAAGCTAGACACAAAACTTCAGAATCATCCTTGTGTACACATCTCAGTTATTCAAGTGTTAGCAAATCTGAAATTTTCTCACTGCTGAGTGAACAAGCCTCAACATTTTCATTACTACAGTCATATTCTTCACTTTTTTCATCATCAAAAAGAGGCCCAGGATCATTAGAGAATGAAAAATTAGAAGCATTACCAGCACATTCATTTGTTCCATAACTTGACACATCACTTTGTTTATCTAAAAATACCTTTTGCTCAACATCAAGTGGATCTAAAAATACCTAAATTTCATTCTTGGGCATACCTTTGCAAAACATCATCTGATCCTCTTTTAACTCTTCATCATACAATGGGCTTAAATTTTTTTGAAAACCACATTCAAATGTACAAACCTCTTTTTCATCGAATGTGTGTTCGTAGCTTTCAACTGCAGTTGGGGGTATTGTATACTCACTATCAAATGAATCAACATTTCCCATTGTCTCTTCATCCTGATCTTCATAAGAGGTAGAAGAATCCCTTGATTGCAGATCAAAATCCTCTTATGCATCTTCACAATTTGAATACTAACCGGATTTGTCATAACTTGCACTGCTTTCCTTGTCACAATCTGTTATGCAAGAGAGATATCTTGTACCTTCATATTCCTCATGCAAGCTATCATAGGAATCATCTTGACTTGCACATGTTTCATCTTCTATTGGATGCTTTGTTTGATAAATTCCTCTATGCTCATCAGAAATACAATCATTGGACTCAACATTGACAGTTCTCTTATACCTCTCCATGATATTAATAAATTTATTTGCTATATCAAAGGTATGTTGCTTATCTGGCCAATAAACTGATTTTGGCTCCGCTGCTCTTATGAACTATTCAACAAATAGGGCCCTTGTAGGCCTATAATGAGAAGGTAATTGCATACAATTTTTTCTCATTCTATTGTATAGAGAAGTCAAATCTTCACCTTCATACATCCTTATGTCAAGAAATGCATCCAAGGGGGAAATTCTGCACCCTGATTTTGTGATGCAGTCCTGGCTTTGAGTATATACATTCTCATCCTTTTCTTCTTCAAATTGTTGATTATGGCACACATATTGCTGCACGTTTTGATCAATGTCTCTATCTTCATCAATTATGTCACAATTATCTTCATATCTTTTCCTATCTACAATGTCTTTCCATTCATCTAGTTGATCAAAATAAATTGGTATGCATGATTCAGGCCAATAAACTGGGTTTGGCTCATACACTTTCATGAACTGCCGAATGATCTCAAGTTTACTAGGTGGGAAGTTCATAGGTATTTTCCTGCAAATATCTGCCATTCTATGGAGCAAAGAGCACCTAGGTTCTCCTCTATATCTCCTTATGCCAAGAAAGGCATCCAAAATATTTTTGAAATATTCATCATTATTAGATTGTTGGTTCTGATACGTACCTTGTTGCAGATTTTGACTGATATGTCCAAGTGGACTGGAGTTATGTTGTATTTGACATTGATCACATTGATAGTCTTGATAAATCAACAATATTTTCCCAGAAGAGACTGGATAAGCATTTACTTGCTTTGATGGCTGTGATGAATAAATATTCTACTATACATGAAGTGCATTGCCTCCATTGTAGAAATTTCCAATTGTATCATGAGGCACTTGAGGGGCCCAATGCCTACCTGTATTTGTGTATTCATCCTTATTACAAAATTCTCCAAATTGTAACGGTTGCTGGTCCAATTGCAACTCTTTCTTTTTCAATTCTTCAATTCCTCTTATCAACTACTGCTTTTCAAAATATTCTTTTGTTCCATACACAAATTCCATTCTTCATCATATTTTTTCCAGAGTCGCCACCTACTTTTCCAAAATTAGGAAAATGATTATTTTGATCTTTTCCCCAACGGAATCACTTTTTCTGAAACTTCAAATTTCAAATTTTCTCTTCAATGACTCTATATGATGGTCTTCAACCAATTTTTTTGATGTAATCCCCAGCAGAGTCACCAATTTGTTAGCTCTCAAAAAACATAGTATGGATGCCTCAAGAGGCTGCCAATCTCTTGATACGTTTCAGGGTAACAGACAAGGTCAAAAGAATTTAACCTTCTGCTTTTCAGGTCCTGCTAAACCTAGGCAGGTGTACCTTTCTGAATGAAGCATACTTGACTTATGATATTCCTTCTTGCAATGATTTGTTCATAATGGCAGATGGAGGAACAAAATGAAACTAACTTTAAGTAATAGCAATGAAAACTTTAATTTAAACTTGTCGCCTTAATTAACAAATGTAAAGAAACCTAATGAATTCAAAATGATGAAGAAGTGTAGAGACTCAAAGGCCTTATTGGGTATGTGGACTTGAATGAAATAGAAGTGTAAGCAACTTATTTGTAAACTGATTACCGTATATATTTTGTTTATAACTTGTATAAAAACATGCTAGATTATGACTACTAGTTTTTCCCACTTTGATAATCTGCATGAATCTCCCCGATTACCATGATCAACCAAAAGGGATTTTAATTCCTCCCTTTGTTAAACCAACTCACCACCACACTGTGATATAACAATGTGCACCGATAACTGAAATAAACTTGTTTATGACGAACCAAGCTCCAACCTATAAAGAATCCAACTTGGAGATACCAAAATATTTTTCAATAAACTCAATAGGATAATCTACACCAGAAATGTAAATCTACCACACCAATCCATTAACTTTCATTGAAATCGCCATTTGAAACATGCAACATAGCCCCTCCCGATCTCGAGAAATCTCTGGTTCTCTACTGCATATCCATCTCTTAATCACCGTGATCTTAATCTTAAATCTGATCTACTTATCTCCATCTGGCTAAATCGAATGAATATTTATACATATGTATCTAAACAGACACATTGCTTTGCATTCATATGTTAGCAACCAACTGTTCGAATTCGGGCTTTTGTATGTCGGCCAATAGCATAGTATATGAGTTTTAATTAATCATTCGCCGAGACAAGTCAGCAAGTATGCTGAAGGCAACAATATCGTATGTCATTCTTTTTTCTTAGTCACCTTCACTGAGACCCATCAGATTCGGGGAAACATCATATAGATTTCATTATGTTTCATCGAGAGCCCCCTTTCTATCATATTTGTTCCAATCACTGAGACACAAGAAATTTTCTCACCGAGATACCTTTTTTGTTTGATTCACTTGTTGCTGTAACCTTTTGATATCGGAAAGACCTTATGTCGATCACATTATGCTTCACCGAAAGTCTCCTTCTATCATGTATGTCACCATGACATAAGTTTTTTCTCGCCGACAAGCCCTTGCATCACCCGCTTCACTGTGACTTATCGGGGAGACCCTATATAGATCACTTTATGTTTCCCCAAGATGTTCCTTCATCCATCTTGAGTTGCTGAGACAAGAGAAAACTCCCGCCGAGAAGCATCTCCCATTCGCCTTCACCAAGACAATTCAAAATTGGGGAGAGGTCCCAAAGAATCCACTAAGTCATACTGAAACATCCCGAGCACATTTAGATCTCCAAGAGAATGCAATTCTCACATCAACATAAACCTTATGCCCTTTTTATTAGTGAGACCCAACAAAGTCGCTATGACATTTCACCGAAGCCATTAACTCATACCGATAAGTCAATCCATCCACCGCCGGTCGGCAAGACAAGAAGACTTCTCCAAGATATTATATCGAATAAAATCTCTCACCGAAAAGCACCCCTTTGTTACCAGTCGGTGAGACAATAAGGTCTCGCCAAGACCCTATCCTGAATACAGTGACTTTGGCTGAAGTAGATCCACATGAGAAAATTGGTAAGACAAATCAAGCATTATAACATTACACCGATGCAAAGTTTCACACTGATAGGCATCTTCTTTCACTAGTCGGTAAGATAAAACAATCTCCCTGTGACATTACATCAACGCCCAAACTATTGTTGAGATATGTATCCTCCTATCACCGAAACCATGTGAAATTCATGCTGATAACCGCCAGTAGATGAAATCCAATCACCATGACATCAAAAACATCTTTGCGATAGGCAACATAGATGTTTGCTAGTAGAAAACGCAACATAGGTCAGGGAGACCCTGACCATCTCACGCCGATAGGAACCAGAATGTGAAAAATGCATGATCCGATGGAAACTATGGGGGAAATATATGCAAAGTTTGAACAAAAGGATATGAAAACAAACCCTTGCATTTATGATGAGGACCGTATGGAAACTTAGGGTTATGGAAAACATGTGAAAATATTCAGAAATTTACAGTCCCAACAGTATCAATTATAAGACCTATACTAAAGATCTACTGTTGGGATTTTTGATATCTTATGAGATGAGGAAGTCAAATCTAAGGAATGGATGCAAATAAAAAACTAATTTTAAGGCTACAAAAGATGAAGATCCTCGGGAATGAATAAAATTTTAATGAAATAGAGTCTAAATTTGTAAGAAGGATGAGGAAAGGATCTAGTAAGTATGAAGGTAAGTTACCATTTAAATGCTTTAGTTGTGGAGAAATAGTTCATTATGTTGCAAAGTGTCTGGAAAGAGCTAAGAGGAATAAATTGAGATATGAGAAAGAAAAGAAAGCAAAGAAGATCAAAAGAGCATATTATGTGAATGAAAATGGTAGTTTATATGATGAGGATTCTGATTATGAAGATCATGATGACAATGAAATATTTTTCTTGGCTATAAAGGATGAACCTACTTCTACTAACTCAGAAAAATAGGTGAAGGAAAGCCCTCTGGAGAAGGAAAAAAATGAAGGTACTGTTATCTCTTCCCTAAATGCTAAACAAGAGAAGAACTATTGAGTAGTTGACAATGGTTGTTCACATCACATGTCTGGTGATAAAAGTAAGTCTATTAATCTCAAAAAATATGATGGAGGCTAGGTTATGTTTGGAGATGATATAGTGCAAAAATTTGTGGGATAGGTTTAGTAAGTTTTGATGGAAAGCATAATACTAATGATGTCTACTATGTTAAGGTTTTAAGGAATAATATTTTGATTGTTGGAAAAATGTGTAGTAAGGGATATGATATTATGTTTAAGGATGAGAGATCTAAAATTAAAAAAGGATCTGGAACATTGATTGCTGCAACAAAGAAATCTAAAGGAAATATTTATCAAGTTAAAGGTGTTGATGGATGATGCTTTATGACTTAGATTAACAACAATTGGTTATGGAATCAGAATAATGTGTCACATGAACTTTGATATATTGGAAAGGATTTTTGCATTTTAGGCCATGAGAGATTTACCAAGGATCACAAAGCTTGTTAATGCTATTTGTAGGAATTGTTAGTCTGGAAGGCAAGAAAGAAGTCATTTTAGATCAAAGGAACCGTCTACTACTGGACTATTGGATTTAGTCCATATAGATCTTTGTGGTCCTACAAGAGTGATAAGTCTACTAGGTGAATGGTAATTTATGCTTTTAATTGATGATTATTCTAGATATACATGGGTTACATTTCTTAGAGAGAAATTAGATGCATTAGATAGATTCAAGACATTCAAAGTTATGGTTAACGATGAAGTGAACTTGAGGATAAAATTCTTAAGTTTTGACAGAGGTGGAGGATTCACCACCCATGATTTTAATATGTTTTGTGAAGTGCATAGAATAAATCTAGATAGTTATGTGCTCTGAGAACTCCTCAACAGAATGGAGTTGTTGAAAGAAAAAATAGAATAGTTCAAGAGGTCACCATATCAATGATTAATGAGGTTGGTTTACTGTAAGTGTACTAGAAAGAATCTATTCATACTACTATTTATGTATTCAATCAAGTTCAAGCAAGAGAAAACAATACAAAGACTCCCTATGAGCTATGGTATGGAAGAATTCCTATTGTTAAGTACTTAGAGGTATTTAGAAGGCAATGTTATATCAGAAGAGATTAAGAAACTTTGGAAAGTTTGATGCAAGAAGTGATGAAGGGATTTATCTTAGATATTATACTAAAAAGAAATCATATAGATTTTTCAATAAAAGACTAAGAAAGATTGTAAATGGTGTGAATTTCAAGGTTGATGAAACAATGAAGAATTCAATTGACATTGATGGATATGTCTCTGATGAAACTGAATGTGTAAGAATAGAAGAGATTGAAGAACATGAAAAGGATGAGCAAGAGAAGAAGGATGAAGAAAATGAAACAGATGAAGAATCTCTAGTAGTGTTACCTAAGACACCTAGATATGTACAAAATAATCATTCAAAAAGTCAGATTATTGGAGATAAGGTGGAAGGAGTATTGACTAGAAGTAGAGTTGTTGCTGAAGTTAATCTATGTTTATTTTTTGAGATTGAACTGAAGATTGTAAGTGAAGCATGTAAAGATAAAAATTGGATGGAAGCCATGAAAGAAGAACTTATGCAGATTGAGAAGAATCAAACTTTGGAATTGGTCTCAAGATTGGTAAACAAAAACATCATTGGATCGAAGTGGGTATTTAGAAATAAGTTGAATGAGAATGGAGAAGTGGTTAGAAAAAAAGAAAGGCTTGTGTGTAAAGGTTACTCACAAGTAGAAAGCATATATTTTCAGGAAAATTTTTCTCCAGTAGCAAGAATGGAAACTATAAGGATGTTCTTGGAATTTTCTTCTCATAAAGACTTCAAGTTATATTAGATGGATGTCAAGTCAACATTTTTGAATGGTGAGGTAGAAGAAGAGGTCTACATGGAACAACTAAAAGGATTTCAGTTGTTAGATCAACTGGATATGGTGTGTAGATTGAAGCAAGCTCCAAGAGCTTGGTATGTGAGGTTAGACAGGTATTTGATTCAATAAGGTTTCAACAAAGTTACGACTTATAGTAATATGTATTTCAAGATTGAAAATGAAAAAATCTTGATTGTAGTTGTGTATGTTGATGAAATTATCTTTGGAGGAAATGAAAATATGTGCAAGATGTTTGTGGAAGAGATGTAGAAAGAATTTGAAATTTCTATGTTTGGAGAGATGAATTTCTCTCTTGTGCTACAAATTAATCAAACATAGAAATGGGTTTTTATTTCATAGTCTAAGTATGTGAAAGAGATGTTGAAGAATTTTGGGATGGATGGTTCCAAACTGGTATGTACTCCTATGGTGATTGGTTGCAAATTGAGTAAAGTTGATTATTCACCTAAATCTAATTAGAGCAAGTATAGATCTATGATTGGTGAAATATTGTATTTGAGTGCTACTAGACCGGATATTATGCATGTTGTCTATCTTGTGGCTAGATTTCAAGAAGATCCTAAGGAGACACATTTTCTTGCTATTAAAAAAAAAGATATTTGGATGGCAGTCCGGATTATGTGTTATGGTATCCTAGAGATATTAGATTTACACTAAGTGCCTATATAGATGCAGATTGGGTTGGATGTGTAGATGAAAAAAAGAGTACAAGTGGTGGTGCATTCTTTCTTGGTTATAGATTGGTGGCATGGTTGAGTAAAAAGTGAGAATTAGTCTCTTTGTCTACTGTTGAAGATGAGTATATTGTTGTTGTATCTTGATGTACACAAGTTCTATGGATGAAACATACATTGAAAGATATCACAGTGGTATATGATGATCCTATTTCTATCTTTTGTAATAAAAAAAGTGCAATTAACATTTCAAAGAATCCTATGATGCACTCATGGATGAAGCATATATATCTATCAGGGATCATTTATTGAGAGAGAAGGTCATGGAGAATGAAGTAAAACTTGAGTATGTTCTAACGAAGGATCAGATTGCTGATTTATTCATGAAGGCTCTTCCTAAAGATACTTCTGAGTATCTCTTGAAGAAGTTAGGGGTCATTGCCCCTCCTTTCTTGAACTAGATACATATGGAGATGCATCAATTTGGTGGATCTATGGATCTATCTTTCTTTTGGATTGATGTTTTGGTGGCTACCTCTAGGGGGAGCATGTAGTGTCAAGTGTTGTCATTGTGAGTATTTTTCTTTCATGTCAAAGGGGAAATCAATATAAAATATATATTTCCTTTTCCATTAATTTCAAAGGGGGAGCAGAACCATGTGAAAAAGAGGAAAGAGAGGGAGAATATAAAAGATTATCTATTAAGGGGGAGAAATAAAGAGAAAAATCTTGAGAAGTGTGTCCTTGATAGTTTTTCATAGTATTTCCATCAATGACAAAGGGGAGATTTTGAAATAATGGAAAGGATGAAGGTGTTTCCACTAATTTCAAATGGTCAATTGGTTATCAATTGGTTGTTGTTGGCTATATATGTTGAGGATATTGAGATAATTATATTGAAGAAAGATTGTAGGTGTTTAGTGGTTACTCTGAGTTTTTCTCTAGGTTTTTCTCCTATGTTTATGTGGTTCAGAAATGTTGATCATGGTTGTTAGAAGATGTTATATATAGCTTTTTAGTTTTTGATTCATTGTATAGTGAAAGTTATGTTCACAAGTTGTGAACTGTGGTTTTCTATGTTTCTGGTTGAGGTCCAGGAGAAATGTTATTGGTCTATATTTCTCTTTGGTAAATTCTTATGACTTACAGTTCTAGATTTGAGTTTCTTTGATTTTGTTGAATATAATTTCAGCATCTAGAAGATTCATGCTTAATGGTTCTATGTGTTCTACATTGGTTTGGTATCCCTTGTGTTGAACACTATCTTCAAATTTTCTAAAGCGTGTTGGATCTATTTGGGTCCTTATGAAGCATTTGGTTGGGTTTCCCTCATTGTAATTCCACCTTAGGATGTTTTGGAACTAACCTAATTTCAATTTGAATTTGGATGGCCAAATTTGGACTTTTTCAAAGTTGAAGATGGTATAACTACAAGATGAGTTAGTGATGAAATGGTGCAAGTGCAAGAGAGATATGTGCAAAGAAATAGAGTAGATAGATGTGAGATTGATGAAAATTAGCTAGTGTATGTGATGCAAGTTTGGAAGATCAGTGTGAAGCCTAAATTCTAAGTTTCCAAATATTGTGTGCTGGAGGTGAACTCTATCATTCATGCATGTTTTCAAGTGGTTGAGAAAATTGTTGTGGATTTCTCCATTGCATTGAGATTTTCTTCTTTGTGTAAAATATCTCTTCTATCTTCTTTGTTTCTTTGTGGTAGTGAGCCCTCCGAGTTGTTAGCCATATTGGACAGCAAGTCTTTGTTTTGGAAGTGAGCCTTGTTTCTCAGGTAGTGAGACTTTTGTAATGAATTTTTATATTCTCTATAGTGTGATTTAATCTTCACTATTTTTTTCCCTTATTTGGGTTTTCCACATGAATGTGGTGTTATTGAGTTTATGTGTTGGATTTAAGTTTCTACATCATCATTTGATGATTAATTATTTAAGAAGTGTTAAGAATTAGTTTCAATGAATGAATTAAAGGTTAAATTTATGACAACTGATTCACCCCCCTCTCAATTGTCCTATTGAAGAATCTCAAAAGAAGTTTGTGTACCAATCATCTGATCTCTAGAATAATTATCAAGATTTACAACTTCCTCAATAGCAAAAAAAAATTCACTATAACAATCAAGAAGAGATCTAAGAACTTTCTTTACCACTTTAGATTCTTTGACTTGTGCACCAAGACCTCTCATTCCACTTACCAGGTCATCAATTTTCTACATGTAATTTGCAATTGATTCATCTTTAGAAATTTGTAGGTCCTCAAATTTTTCCTTCAAGATTTGCAACCTTGCTTGTTTAACTTTTTCATCTCCTTCATAGATTATTTCTAGCTTATCCCAAACTTCTTTAGTATTCTTCAAACTCATAACTTTAACTAATTCAGTTTTTGAAAGACCATTCATAATAAGAAATATTGCCTTAGCATTTGCCTCATGTGCCTTGATCTTTGCACTTGTACTTGGAACATTTTGAGGAGGAACATATAAAGTCTTATGTTCTTTTTCAACTTCAAATCCATGTGATGACAAATAGCCTTACATTTTTGTTTTCCAAAATGAATAATCTGCACCATCAAATTTAGGGCAATCCAAAGTAATCTTGCTCGCCATCCTGAATCTACCTTAAGTGGCTAATATCTTCTTCCAAGGAACCTTTCTCTAATACCAATTGTTGAACAAGAAAAATGAGGGGGGGTGAATCTTTTGTAGCAATTTTAACATTTAAAACCCTCAACAAAAAATAGATCTACAAGCATTCACAAATACTTTGCTAATATGTTTAATTATTAAATGCAGAAAAAAAATTGAAATCAGTAAAACCATGCATGTAAGAACACTAGATTTACGTGGAAAACCCAATGAGGGAAAAACCATAGTGAGGATTAGCTCAAAATATAAATAATTCTGAAATTGAATAGAGAGGCTCATTGCTAGAATAGGAGACACTATCCAAAAGGGATCACACCTAGGGCTCATTACCACATAAAGAATACAAGAAGATAGAAGAAAAATGTCACATAGAGAAACACTTCTCATTGTAACAAGGATTCCACCATAATTTCTTGCACACTTTTGGAGTCTCACATGAAAGATATTGGATGCCTTCAGCGCAATGGCTTCGAAACCCTAACATGAAATTCACAATGCTCGACTCAAATTTGCATCTCATTACACTTCACTCACAAAAATCTCACACCTATCTTGCTTCTTACTCTTTCATCCTTCCTCTTGCATCAACACCATACATATTTATATCAACCTCTTCTTCAAAAACTTTCTCTAATATTTTCCACTAGCTGTTATACATTCAAATTTGAAATAGGTCAGCACCCAAATATTCCCGGGATGGATAGGAGTGAAAAGTGACAGACAAAAATCCTTAATTAGGACCAAAATAGATCCCAATACACTTCAACACACTTGTACAAGCCTCACATGTAGTGTTAAACATAAGGTTGGACAACACCCATGTAAAAAACCATAGACATTAAGTACATGCTTCCTCAGATCAAGCCGAAAGTTATAGAAAGTATGATTCACTTGAAATCAATCCATAACAATCTATGAATTACTTAAGATTCATCAACCACTTCAACCAAGCTTTGTATCAACAACTAATTTAATTCAGGACAAATGATAACCCTTGTTTGCATACTGATAAATGAAAATTACACTGTACTACACCAAATCAAGTAAAATTTTGAACACAAAAAGATAAAAGAATTATAAAAAACTTCCTAGATCTACACAACCCGAATCTAAATAGTGGACAAACATTGATCAAATACATTTATCCTAGACCATATAAAACCTTACCGAATTGTTGGCTCACACAGTGGTGAAAATATCTCACACTGTACAATGATCTAAGAGCCTAAATTCTAGATATAGCAACTACCAATAATTATGAGCAATACCTCAAATATGCACAAGCATAGAATCAACAAAGAATAATCTTGGAGCACATCCTAGAGCATACACTGAATAACTACAAGACATTGTTTTCTCTATTTATCATTTTTTCTCAAAAGAACTTGGAGACCAAGTACCAAAGACATCATTTCAACACATTACTTCGCTCTAAAACACTTATATACATATAAACATAAGGATAAATACATGTGCTCATGACACTTCTTCAACATCTCAACCATACATGCACAAACAATAGATGTTCTTTATTACAATTTTCTCTACATCCTTGATATATACAATCAATAACTATCTTCCTCTACACATAGTTGACATAAATGACAATGCCAACTAGTTGACATCATTGAAAGCACTTTTATACTTTCAACACAAGTAATAGTCAATTATATCCTAGGAAAGAATGTGTCAAAAGGTTCCCAAGATCTTTGAGTTCAAATTCCAATAAGTCTTGAAGTTTAGCAAACCTAGGTTGCAAGCCAATTTATCAAAACACTATTACCTTCTACGAAGATATGAAATATGATGAAATCCCTTAAGGTCCCTTCTATAAGTTTAAATTATTCTAAGTATCTTCCAAGGAGGGGGTTTGTAGGAGATTCACAAGAATTTGGAGTCACCTTTGATTTCCACCTTAAGTAACCCCAAGCACAAGATCCTCTTAATCTCGCACTAGGCCACCATAGCTTTAGCAACATTGTTAGGGTTAACACCAATGGACTACCTTAAATATTCAATAAGGTTCCCTTGGTCATCTCATATAACTCTCACAATAGTAGCAATTGAACCAAAGGGGAAAATGGGAAATAGGTGAAGAATTCCCACTCCTATTTTACCTTGGCCACTCAATAATATCCTAGGAGTCCTAATTGTATTGAGTATCAACCTCACAAGGCGAATCATTTACCAACAAGGAAGACCTAGGAAGGGGTTCTTTAAGCTTTTAGGGGTTCACCACCAATCAAATTCTTGGAGAAGACAAATAAGAATTCAAACTACAAAACCTAGAAATGCAATCTAAATGAAGGATGCAAATGATGAAATTATGCAAAAAGTCAGCATATGTGTACCTAGGAAGTTTGGAAATGAAATGAGGATTTTAGAAATGAAAAGAAGCTATCAAAAAGTGATATGGAGGAAAAATATGCCCTTATTTTTGTCTTAGTCATGTTTCTATTTTTTCGGGGAAGATGTGGAATCTTTAGATATCAGAACTGAATTTGGAATAATTTCTAAAAATACCTTCGGGAGGACTAAGATGCCCTAGGTGGTGACTTAGTCCCCTCTGGAATTTCTAGAATCTCCAAATGTGGTCCCGAGGTTTGATGTTTGCACTTCCTTCTTTGATCTTAGGTTCTGAAACTTTTGGATTTAGCCTATAAGTGAGTTTTTGTGAAGATGATAAATTTGTAATGCAACTTTGCAACTTTGCACTTCAAATGATCTTCAATTCTTCAATATAAATATGCAATCACAAACATACAATACGATAAAAACTTGTTGATTGTTATTGAATGGGGGTTTTCCTTGGTCAAACCCCTTGTTGGTGATAAAACATTGAAATGAAATAGAATAATTAAGAGAAGTGATGAATGAACAACATGCAATGCTACAACTCACCAAACCCTTGTTATAAAGTATGGAAACTTGTGTGAAATGGATAGCTTGGATATGGATCTTGAAATTCTCAAATGCTTGATAGATGTGGAATTTAATTGCTTGCTTGAATAAAAACCCTTACATCACAAATGTTAGCACAAAAACACACATGATGCAAGAAGATATTAGATATGATGTTTGAATCTTGATGATGGCTCCAAATCCTTGATGAATTTCTCTTGAATACTCTTGTGAACTCAATTATTCTATTAGGAATTCTCTCACAAAAGTCTTGATTGCTTAGATATGAAAATGAGAGAAAGAAACCTTGTATTTATACTTATTTATGCATAATATCCCAAAATCACACCACAACAAGATGACATACAATTTCATTAATTAAAGGAGGCTAAATCCTACCAGAATTTAAAATTAAATCTCAAAAATACCTCAAGGGACTAAGACGCCTTAGGTGGCGTCTTAGTCCTGAGGCATGAAACTTGGGGCACAGACTCAAAAAAGGGACCTATGTAGGTGCTTTCAAAATCAAGGTCCCAAGACCTTTTGGGAACAAATATTCCCTAGGGGCATCTTAGTCCTAACCCAAAATAAAGGACACTCACACAAAATCATTAAATTATCATTTACCCTTTGAAGTATGTCAGGATTAGCCATAAGAAGATATAGTTCATTGGGATTATAGATGCAAAATAGGACCAATTAAGACATAAATAGGAATAAATAAAGCAAGGTGGGCCCAAACAAGTATGAAAATGCAAGGGTATGCATTTTGCTATAGTACAACAATCCCTGTGTTTCCCTTAGAACAACCATCGAAATTGAGCTTATCCCACCCTTTGCAAGGAGTTCTCCATTTTATCATTTGTCTAGTAGAGATATAAGCCCAATTGAGATTGGTTAGACTTTGGGATATTCCCCAATTATGTTTAACCCTTAACAACATATAATTAGGCATTCTCTTAGAGGGCTTGAATTCCAGAGAGGAGAGGTTATCTTGAATACTATTCTTGATGATTTGGAAGATGGTTTTATTGTTTCTTAAATGATCCCTAAAAAACCTATTGTTCCTTTCTTTCCATAGCTGTCATGAGACAAGACATGAAATTTGTTCCTAGATTTCACAAATGTTAGGATGTTTGGAAATATGTCTATTTTCAGACCTGAACATCTATAGATTGTGATCCTCAGACATTGTAGCACATTTCCATATTTTGAAGTTAACAAAAATTAACCTCACTGGTCTAGGGGACCAATTCCCTTATCCAATCAATTTTGGCCAAATTTTGAATCATTGTTAGGTCTCTATGATTCATGTGTAATTTTTGGTTCTATGTAAATTATTTCAATTTTTGTGACTGTGATGTTTTTTTTCCTTCATTGTATGAGCACTAAAGTGTTTTTAATCTTATAAAAAATTTATGAGATAGGACATGGTATCCCATAACTAATACCCCTATGAGACATAGTTTCGGACTTATGGCTTCTCATGTTCATATCATGAGGTTGATTCTTATATTTTTTTCTCTCAAGGTATTGAATCTACCCAATCCATATTTGATTCTATTCCTAATCCTTTGTTTCCCACGTCTTCCTCACAACCTAACATTTATGTGGAATTGGTAGATGTTGTTTCCCATGTCCCTAATGATAAACTAAAATAATTGGATGAAGACCTAGGACTTCAACAATTTCTAAGAACTAAACATTTCATGGGAGAAATGATTATTCTTTTGGATAACCTTAGGAAGTTGATAAATGATTCACAAGGGATGGAAGTGATGCATAGCCTAGCTCATATAGATGACCCTAATATTTCAATGACAACTAGTTACACTGAAGATTAAACTGATGCTCAAAACCAAATATGAAAATAAGTTTCCTCTCTACAACAAGTCCTTCTATACTTACATTTACCTCTCTAGTAATAGCATCAACAATGCAATATAGTAATGTTTTAATCTCAAGCTTAGGGATTTTTAGTGGAAATCTTTATGCTTTTATCCCTTCACCTATAAAACCTCCATGTTCATCACCCCTCATAAATGTGTAAGAAAATAGCCAACTAGTCATTCATACTAGTTCAACATACTTGAAAAACTATTAAAATTATCACCTAATGATCCTTTTATAAATTGAATTTTATAAAACATGACACTATTACAACAAGAAATTTCAAACTTAAACCAAAATAAAAACAATGGTAAACCTCCAACATACCTCACATATAGCACATTATCATTTTCTATCTTAAATAAACCTATACCACATAACATTGAAACACCTCGCTTTGAAAAGTACAATGGTGAAGGAGATCCTAATAACCATGTGTCAACTTTTACCATCTTGTGTAGCGATCTCATTTTTGAAGATACACTCATAGCATAACTCTTTCCTATCTCATTGAAATATATGACCTTAGATTGTTTTTTTCAGTGCAAAACAACTCAATTACCTCCTTTATGCAACTCATTAGTGAGTTCCTCCAACACTTTCAAGAAAAATTGGACCTCAAGATAGAGTAATAGATTTAATTCATTACAAACAAGGATCTAAAGAGAAAATAATATATTTTATATTATAATACCAATCAATTTATTCACAAATTTCTAATAGTCTTAAAAACATCGATATTCAAAGGGTTTCCATGAGGAAATTGCAACCTAATATTGGAGATAAGATATTATTGATGAAATATCAACCCTTTACACATTTGTGTATGAACCTTCATGATTATTAGATATTGGTTAGTCAATATGAACGTAAACCTTCATCAACTCCTATTAGTCAATCCAAAGTTGTGTCTCAAAACAACTATCAATCATTCAAAAAGAAAAACAAAAAATTTCTTTAAGATAAATAGTCTTCAAACTGCTAATAAAATTGAAATATAAGTCCCTGTCACAAACACAACACCATACCAATTTAGGCCAAGAGATGCACAAATTTCCCAATTGCTCGATTCTCTCCATACAATTATGCTATAGTTGATAAATAAGAATATGATTCAACTTCATCCAATTAGAAATGTATTGACACAACTGAACCTTTACCACCAAAATTTAACGTAAAATCATTTTGCCAATATCATCAAACACCTAGGCATAATACAAAAATATGTATGTGTCTTAAGAACCAAGTACAAGACCTCATCAATTCCAATAAAATATAGTTAGCTAGTATTAATTACAAATAAAATAAATGTGTCTCACCACCTAATCAAAACTTGTAAATATTTAAAAACACATTTCCAAGTCATTCAACAAACTTTGTTCAATATAGCAATAATGCAGAAGATGATAACGATCTATCCACTATTGTAAACACAATTGAAGTATAACCTTGTAAGGGTCAAACCAATCTATTTCTTGACATTTATTTCGCACATATTGATGCCTCTATAACTACACCCAATGGTCCTTTTTATATCATCGATATAATTAATGAGATACCTACAACTTGGGAAATACTCATTGATCCCATGTGTGTAGTGAATTCGATCATTAAATACTTCTTATATGTGCATGAAATTTATAAAGATTATTATGAATAATTAGAATCATGGTTAAAGGCTCATGATGGTTATGTTTTCCCTACAATTGGTTCAATAACTCTCCTAGTAAAGGTTGGACCTAGACAATTGGATGTTTCATTTGCCATAATTTTGACATTGGACTAGTTTCATGTGAAGTTAGGTCATCCATGGCTAAGCTCCATGAATTTTGTCCCATTGGTTATTCAAAAATATCTCAAATTTGTATTTGATGAAGAAAAACATATTATTTACCATAGTGGATTTGATCCTTTGGCCTCTCATGATTTTTTTTCTCTAGATTAGATTTAGCATCAATCAATCCAACCCATTAAACCTCATGATGATCTTTTATTTGTGTCATATTAAAAGTCTAAAGCTAAGAATATAGCCAAGTTATTCCTTATTAATATCCTTCCTAAGGCTCCTCAATCTCTAGTGACTTCGATGCTTGATCCTCCTACCCCACAGGTAGTAGATGAACCTAAGTTCGAATCGAGTATCCTCCCCTGACCACCTAGTAAATATGATTCATTTCCACCTCTTCCATCCTATAAATACCAAGAGATAACCATATAATAAAAAAAATTCCTTCAAAAAAAAAATTCTCTAGGTCAAAGCCTAAGAATCTAGTGGTCTCCCAACTACTAGTGGTCCCTTCAATTCCTCCTCCAAAGAAAGAAAATAGACCAATTTTATAGAAAACCTAAATTAATCCTTCACAAGATGAAACTCATGTGAGAAGAAATAAAAGTAAAATAGAGCATAAATGAAGATGTCATGCTATGACTCATCAACTTGTTGAAGAGTGCAACACCTTACCTAATGAATATACATCCACTCAACCAAATCCCAATGAAATACCTCCCACCCATCCATCCTCATCCTCACTAGACTCCACATTTCCACCCTTTCCAAATGATGAAGCCAAAATTTACCTATCACAACCTAAGAAAATAATGAAATAGGTTCATACAAATGATAATGCTCACAATCATGCTGATAACATTAATATGCGGCATATTGTGATACGTTTAGATAGTGAAGAAGAAGAAAAAACAAAATAAAAAAATAAGACCATAATTACTATCTCCTATGTTCCAAGTCAATGAATTTAAATGGGGGAAACCATGATAGTCCTCCTAAGGAGATTTATCCACCATGCATTGAACCCGATGCTTCTCCTCCTGCTACAATTTTTGTAGTTCCTTTAGTGTATTTTTTTCCTTCCATTTATAATGAGAAATACTAGGATGTAGACAATTTTCTTTAGATCGGCTTACATTTGTAGTACCTCTTGTGTGTCTTTTTGTGTTTTCTTTCACATGATATAATCTCCTGTGATGTGCTTCTTGGTGTGTATTTGTGTTTCTTATTTTTCTTTAATTTTTCTTGTTATTTTTGGCACAAGGATACAAAGAAAGAAAATCTATCATATCATACTTGTCTATTTATACCTCCATTCATCTTTATGTTGTTGATATGTTCTATCTTGTTCTTTTTTGGGGAATGATGCAAGGTGCTGAGACATTTAGTTCTCTTCCATGTTGACCCAAAATTTTGTTGTCTTCATGTTTCATTCCTTCAATGTGTTTTTAGTTCCACAAGTATTTAAGGATGTCAATTCTCAACATGATCATATTATGTTGGCCTTGTCATTGCACCAAAAGGTTGACTTGTCAATGCCTGATACAAGCTTTAGATAAGATCCACAAGATGCGGTTAAACCATGTCACAAACCTAAGCATCGTGTTGGACAAGGAAGACCAAGAGACACGCCATCTTGTAGAAATCCCCCAACACAAGTGAGCGATTTGAACCTATGACCTCCACTCTGAT
This sequence comes from Sequoia sempervirens, assembly GCA_007258455.2. Lineage (NCBI taxonomy): Eukaryota > Viridiplantae > Streptophyta > Pinopsida > Cupressales > Cupressaceae > Sequoia > Sequoia sempervirens. The sequence continues at coordinate 2,131 of VDFB02392911.1, read as the reverse complement.
ACCAATTGTTGGCCTTGTCATTGCACCAAAAGGTTGACTTGTCAATGCCTAATACAAGCTTTAGATAAGATCCACAAGAGGCAGTTAAACCATGTCACAAACCCAATCATTGTGTTGGACAAGGAAGGCCAAGGGACACACCATCTTGCAACATATTATATATTATATCTAGTCTATACTAAACTTCAAGGATCTATAGATCCCTTATGTGTTATTTTCATCTCATTATGTGGCTTTACTTTGGGGGCAACCTATTGCCATGAGTCAAATTTATTGGGAACATATCACTGACATAGGGTTTCCCAAGCAATCTCTTATATAGATTATCATGTTGAATTGCTATTTTATTCTACCTTAAAGGGCAATTTCTCCCAGTTGGGGTTAGGAATTAATTTAAGGTTGAGGCATACATTCCACTATGTACTTCACTTTGTTCACACACATTGAACTTTGTGATGCATTTTTGACATATTGATCATATTTTGTAGCTCCTTATCATAATTATTGGGACTATAATTATTGGTATGGTTGACATGATATCCAATATGTGAGCTTTAATAAGAAAATAGGTCTAAACTAGGGAATCCTACACCACTACCTAGCTTATTTTGGCCCAAATTGAAATATGTTGGTGTTGGAATTTTAACATTTAGAAATCTAAAATCATTTATCAGCTATCAACAATTAATTTGTGGGAAATTAAAAAATTTCATATAAATACAAGTCATTTTAACCATTTCAAATACTATACACATCTAACAAGAGCTAGCAATTTTGAAGTGATAATTGAGCATCCTAAAAGCAGTCAAGAGTAGGATTAGCATAGTTATAGTAGAATTATTTCATTCAAGCATCATGTTAGAAATGCATCATGTTTTCATGTGAGTTTTTTTATGTTTCATGTCTATTTATTTTGTGAGTACTAACACTTGCAGGACTTCAAATCAAGCATCCAACTCTCCTTTAAGGTGATAAACTACAATGAATTTAGTCCATCAAGGAATGTAGAATTGAGTGTTAAGTTGCATCAATTGTCAATTAGTCCCTTTTTAACCAGTTAGCCTCTATCCAACCAAGGGTAAGCTCTATTTTACATCATAATAGCCATTATGGAGGTAGAAATACCAAAATGGGGTTTGACTTAGGCAAGCCCCTATACAACACAACCATTTACCCTCTTCCTTATGTGTAGGTTACAAATCTGAAGAGAATTTTAAAAGGATTAAAGACCTAATTACTTAATCAAGTATTCAAGTCCTATAAGTTATGAAAATTAGGGAAAGTGCAGCTTATCAATGATAGAAAAAGTTTTGAGATTGAGTCTAGAGGAGAAGAACCTGTAAAAATAGAGACCAAATGAGATTTGAATTTTTATTCTAAGTATCTATACTTCCAAATCTATGATTTTTTGCACCCTTATCTAGTCATTTCAAGCGCAAATTTATATGCCAGGTTCCTTTGTATCAACACTCTACTCTTCTATTTTTTTTTTTTTGGTTTTTAGTTCTATATTTTCCAAAAAAAATCTTAGTTTCTATATTTTCATAGTTAACCTAGGTACATCCTTACATTACAAAGTTAAATAAATTAATAGTAAATTAATCAACACATTATCACATCATTTCCCCTAAAAAGGAATGAAAGAACATTTTGGCTCTTCCATTGAGGTTAGTATCCAAGTGGGTTTTTGAAATAACTTTTATTCATTTCCATTGTGATGTTGGAAGAAGTGTGATTTAGACCCTAGATCCCTTTTTCCTACATCACAATACTGTTACAACATTAGATGCACATACATATAAAAAATGGATAGGGCAATGAGAAACATAAGACATAATTTGATTGGGGAAAACCATTTTGGGAGAAAAACCCTGCACTCTAAAACACAACTCACTTATATTATTTAGAAACAATAAAAAAGTTACAATATAATTGTAGATCTACGCTCTTAAATGATTCTTCACACTTCTCAATTCTAGAGTAATTATAACAGTATATTAGTACTTTAACAAAACAATAATCTACAACTCCAAAATAAAAGTTCTCAATATATAGGATCTTACAATGCATTAATTAGACATTTATAAAATAGAATGCCAAAGGCTGAAGATGCAACATAGAAAGCACCAAA
>VDFB02392909.1:0-18556 GCA_007258455.2 Sequoia sempervirens | reverse complement strand
ACTTGGGGTGCTCTGGAGCACTATTTTGGTATCTTTGAAGGAAAGAATTCTATTTCAGTTTGGATGTAATGTTTTTCATTTCAGAGAAGCCCAGGGTTCGTGGGATTGGCTGCTATGTTTCAAGGTAGTTGGGGCATACTGGTATGGATTAATGCCAGGACATCTCTTGGTTATATTTGACAAAGAAACTCCATTCTTTCAATGGAGTCATTCATATTATTGCCTACACAGTGTGTTCTACGTGAGAATTTGACCAAACAGCTAGTAGTAAGTGATGAATATGTCAGCCTTAAAATGTTTAAGTGATTTGACTAAGATTACACTTGGAAGGTTTAAGTTTTTAAAAATGTTATTGAAAGTATGGTACTACAGTATGATTAGTTGGTTTCCTAGAGCTTTTGGGATGCACCACACCGTAGAAGTTGACATGAAGACTCCAACACTGTATGTGTATGAGGTGTACAACTACATGTAAGGGCATGAACAATATCCAGAAGCAGGTTTTTCTCTATAAAAGACATCAGCTTGCACTGTATGATACTTGGTCATAGCTCACTTGGAACTTAATTGACTGCAAATAAAATAAAGTAATTCTACTCACGGGCTCAGGTATTATGATCATTGCTCTGATTATATCTGCTTCTGTAGCTTGATGGGAGAAATCAGTGCGATAAACATTGTTGTATGAGAGAATATTGTTATCCTTTCAATTACAAACTTCAGTGGGAACTGGCTACATCTATTCTCCTTCGTTGCTATGGTGGTGATGACAATTGTGGATGACAACTATTTGCTTGATCATCATAATTATCCTAGGTTTGCTGTGTGGCCCCACGTTCTAATATGATTCATTGCTATGTTGCCAGAAGTTATATTTTAACTGACCATCGGCAATCTTGGTGGGACTACTAAACAGATGCATAGGTCTGAGATGAATCCCATCACAGTTCCAAATTTTATTCAAGTGCTGGGCAGCAATACCTTTATGGTCATATATTTTACTTTTATATACAATGTTCATACTAGAAAATTTGTGACTTAAGATAACTGTAAGTTCTCTTTTATTTGAGGCTAGCTATAGCTAGCCAGTATTGCTTGTATGCATGCATGCTTGTGTCTTCTGCATGGGGCACACAATTGCATTAACGATTTGTATCTTGCTGTATATGCAATAGTATATAGTGTGTACACTCATGGTCTGCTGTTTTATTTAAGTATTTGCCATTTTGTCCACACCGAATTTTTAAAGGTCTTAAAAGTTTATGATGGATGAGAAGAAACCGTTCAAATCTCTATGCTGGTGTGTACCTACTATGTTCTTTTACTGAATCATATGTCAGATATTCAATAGTACTTATATTTTGTGACGTGTTGAAAAAAATGAGGTTTTTGGTTGTATGGTAAATTTAATTTAGAGATCTGAAGACTTTCCTTGAAGCTATAGGGGATTTTGAGTACTATTATTGTAATCTGCAACGTTTTAAAAGCTATTATACTGTCTTTCAACAGAAAATATATATTATTCCTTCAGCAAAATTGATTCAGAAGTATTAGCCAGTTGATTCTACTAGCTAGAAAGACATTTTGTTCTGCATGATTTCATGACAAAGGATAAAGAACTCCTCTCTTGGAATGCTTTGCTTTTGAGAGGCTTTATATTGACAGCCATAGAAAACATAAGAATCAACCATCTCGTGGGACAATTTTCGCTTGTACTGCCTTGCTACTGTAGATGATATTTCAAGGACTTACTCGTGATGACAACCCCTCTTGGAAAACTTTGAACGAGCTGTTCTAGTTTGTTGAGTGCGATAAACCTGATTTTCAGAATACTTACCAAGAGATTTTGTTAAAATACAAGCTGGAGTCCACTGCAATATCTTTGAAGAGACGGACTTCCTGGGAATCACCACCCTCATAAATACATATCGATTTGCAATGAAGATAATATATTTTATTGGGAAAACATGAAGGGGTCAGAAACGACATCGATGCCAACTGAGGTGGGGTTGACAAGCAAAACAAAATATGACAGGTTATAAATACAATAGCAACAGTAATAATGCAAAAAAGTAACGACATAGGTTATAAATACATGCATGTTCATTCTCTTACCTTTATAGGCAATTGCAAGGAATTTGTTTACTTTCTTTGGCAATTGTTTTTTCGCTTCTTCCCTTCATTTCTGTAGCCCTCCCTCCAATTTCTTGTTCTCTCCCTTCATCCTTTTGAGCTTGTATTTATGCATGCTTGTATGTTTATATGTATTTATTTCTTTCTCATTTTCACTTGATCTTATGCATTCACTTATACACTTATACATTATTTTTCTTTCCCCTTTTCCTGTTTTCCTTTTTGATTTTAAGTTGGTTACACACTAGTTATGTCTTGGTCCCTATGTCACCTCTCACCCCCCTCCACTATTTAGTGGATTTTTGGTTTTCTATTTGCTAGTTCATTCTCTTCTCTAGCTTTCTTTAGCTTGATTATGGATCATAGAGAATGATCCAAAATGTTGATGAAAAATGGTTACACAGTCAAAACTAGAAGCTTTCAAATGTAGGATACACTTGTTTGATTGACATTGCAAAAGATGCCAGGAAGATCAAGGTCCAATAAAACATATTGAAGTTTTATGATTAATCTGAGGTCAATGTAACTCAATTGTACATGTTTAATAAAAGAAGGCAAAGCTATGTGACTCCCTTTGTGTAATGGTCTTTACCATTTTTATGCACACCACAAGTCCTAGCTTCCTCACTTGGTGAACAAAAAAGTCATGATTACTCTTTAATGTGTATCATGTAATTGTGTGCACATGAATGCATCCCTAGTCAATTACTTTTTTCCTACACTATAATATTTGGTGTGAAGTAACATTGTTTACACACGGGCCTCATCCACAACAAGAGTGAAACATCTCGATCAAACAAACTAAGTCAATCTACCAATCCGTAGTAGAGTAATTCTCTTTAGGGTTAAGCCTAGCCTCTATGGGCACTATGATGACTTCCTCACATGGGGAAATTTATCACATCATCATACAAGCAAGGTCAAGAACAAGAAATTTAGTTATGCTTGGTGTAATTCTTTCTTCTTGAAGTAATGAAGCAAGGTCATAAGGCCATTGCCACTACCACAGTGTCGGTTTTCCTTCCTATTTGGGGGTTTCTAGGATAAATTTTGCATTGTGTGAGTTTTCGTGCATAATTTGTCATACAAGTGAGGTTCAAGGACAAGAAATTCAGTTCCACTTGGTGTAGTTCTTTCTTGAAGTAATGAAGCAAGGTTGTAAGGCCATTTGCAAACCACAACATCAATTTTTCCTCTACATTGGGGCATTTTAGGATAAATTTTGTGTTGCGTGAGTTTTCTTGCATAATTTTATTTATGTTTTGAACAAAATATTCTAATCTCTATAGATATACTTCATTTGCAATTGGAAGTAGGAAGCAAGTAAGAGTTTGGTTGATTCTTAGATTCTAATTAAGAGGTTATAAATTAAATTTGGTATCAGAATTGCTTGGTTTCTTAGTGAGCTTGTGGAAAATCTTGGGTGATAGTGGCATTGAGAGCTCAAAAGAAATCCATGGATGAATTAAATGCAAGGGCGATTACATTTGAAGAATACACAAAAAACATCATAAACAATCAACAATGATTGAGGCAACAACAAAAACATTTGGCTATGCAAGAAGGTAAAACGAGCCAAGAACAAACTTCCATACAAGAATTAGTAAAAATACTTGCTAAAAATTTAGAATTGGTAAGGATGAGGATGATATTAAAGAGGAGAGATTTACTTGAAAGAACCAAATGTAGATAAAGAGAAAATCATTAGTCAGTTTTTAGTAGAAACAAAGGTAGACATTAAATCTTTTGATGGACAAATTAATTTGATTTTTGGATGTATGGATCAAACAATATTAAACCTTTTGATGGACAAGTTAATGTGAATTTTTTAGATGTATGGATCAAACATTTGAAAATTTGAATGTAAATATTTAGGGAAGATGACTTCTTTACAAGCATGAGTAGTTGTCATGTACTGCTCTTTGCAATGGGAAAAATATTCAACCTCATCCAATTCATTGCACCACTAAAGATAGTGAAAAAAATATCCATTGGTGGATTTTTTTCTATCAACATCCTTAGCCCAAGTTAAATCCACAAATCTATGAATAGTCACTTGAGTGCTAGTCCTTTGTAGAATTATCATAGTAACAAAGGGAGTACTTGGGAGGTACCTCCTAAATATTTAAAAACCACCTTCACATCTCAATGTACTCGTCTAGAAGTAGTCATGAATTTGCTCATGACTTCCATTGCTTGGGTGATGTCTAGTACAATGACACTAACATAAGGTACTCGAACCATATCCTCTATTTAACTAGGAGAAATCAAACATTGTTCTATTGCTAACTTAGTCCCCATCAAACTAGGAACACTCAATGCTCTACAAGCTATCGTATCAAACCTCTCCAACACTAAGTTTACATACTAGCTTTGGGCCAATCAAAACTTTATATTTTCTCTTATATGATCTCCATACCAAAGATGAAATTGGTATCCCCTAAGCATTTCATCTTAAAATGTGTTGAAAGACAAGACTTCAATTCATATATTGTCAACATATAATGTGATAACAAGGAAATGGTCATTGTCCATCTTACAATACGCAATGATTTGATTTGGATTTTAGAAATCACAATCCCAACACAAAGGCATCCAAATTTTTGTATATCTTAGGTGATTGCTTAAGACCATACATAGATTTCCTCAATTTACAAACCAAAATTTCTTTATGTTTTTCAATATAGTGCTTTGGTTGTGGCATGTAAATTTATTCCTTCAAATCACCATGAAGGAAAGATATTTTCACATACATTTTCTTAACCTCAATGTCAAAAGCTACTATAATGTATAATAAGGATCAAATGAATGTCAGTGTGGCAACAAAGATTTTTTTACTATAATCTATTCCCTCAACTTTGAAATATTTTTTCACAACTAGCCTAACTTTATACTTCTTAATATTGCCATCAAAATTAATCTTCTTTTTGGCCATTAAGTAAAGGTACTAAGTCCATGTGATTTTTTCAATTCAACTATCTCCTCATCCATAGTCAATCTCCAAAACTCAAAAGCATCCATACAAAACCTCATTCACAATTCTAGGCTCATTTATGTGAGCAAAAATACATCTCTAATAAAGAGGATTATACATGCTTGGTTGCTATTTATGCTGAGTGGACCTCCTCAAGAGCTAAGGTTGAAGTTCTACATCCTCTTTGAAACTCTTTGAACCATCTAATCTTTTCGCTTCTTTAGGAATTTTGTGAGATTTTGGTTCAACCTTGGTCTTTGAGAATGGTTAAACTACATCTTTCTTTTCATCTTTCTCTGGATGGAATATTGTAGAATATTGTTCTTCTTTAAAGAACATTTTTTTGATACAAAACTTTTTGACCATAAGATCCCAAAGTTTGTAGTCTTTCACATTGATGCCATAGCCAATGAAGATACATTTCACATCTTTGTTCTCCAACTTAGTTTTCTTATCCTTAGGAACATAACCATATGCCTTACAATCAACGAATTGGAGATGTCTCAATGAAGGATTTTTTCCTGTTCACACCTTCATACATGTCTTCTTAACACAAATTGATGTATGAGACTTGTTAACTAGGCAACAAGCCATGTCAATTGGTTCTACTCATTTTTTTTTGTTTTGCAACCTAGATCCATTGAGCATATTTTTGGCCCTTTCCATCAACATTCTATTCATTCTTTTTACAACTCCATTCTATTAAGGAGTGTGTAGTTTTATATCTCTATTGTGAGTTCCTTTTAGAATTTGTTGAAATATATTGAATAAAACTCACCGCCATTATTTTTTTTCAAAATATTAATCTTCCTACCATTTTAATTATGTACAAGAGCCTTAAACTCTTTAAAATGACTGAAGATTTCAAATTTACTTCTAAGAAAATATACCCATGTCCTTTTATTTTAGTCATCAATGAAAGATAGTATATAGATTTAGAAACCTAAGAAACATTAACATGACCAAATATATTAGAATGAATTAAATATGACCCTAGACTATTATGAGAACTAGAGTAAAATTGAACATAGTTCTATTTTCTATATAAACAATGCTCACAAAAATTAAATTCAAGATTATAATCATTTAACTCAATAAGATTTTTATTCTTTAGGGCTCTTAAGACTTTTCTCACCTATATTGCCCATCTTTTGGTGTCATAAAATTGTCTTCTCAACAAGTAGCTTAGTATCCAAAGCTTAAGTACCTAGAAAACATGATAATCAAAGGTGGATGCAACACTCCTTTTTGTTGTTGGTTCTAACCATAAAGGTGTAGATTTTGTTGTTCTTCACTATATGAACATAAGAGCTATTGCACTTAATCATATACATGCATCCACTTAAAATATAGTGTGCCAATGGACACTATTAGCAAGCACTATAGCCCCTCTCATCATCTCGCATCCTCCACTCAAGAAAATAACATGCATCCGTGAATCATTAATTTTAGTTATAGAAAGTAGGTTCAATGCCAAACTAGGGATATGCAATACACTATTGATCCCATTCACACATCCATTAGGAGATTAAATTATGACTCTTCCATGACCAATAATTTTCAAATGAGTCATCAAGGTACACCTTCCCATTGTTATATTTTTTATATTTGAAAAACTAACCTTGATGTGTGGTCACATGGAAAGAGATTTGAGTTTATCAAACATGCACCATTTGATGCATGTATAGCCAAGCTCATGGAAAAGAAAACACCATTATAATGAGGGGGCTTTTTGGACTCAATCAAAATCATTCTTCTTTTTCTTTTTCTTTTCCTTATAGTCTCTTTTGAAATGGCCAAGCTTGCCGCAATTCAAATATTTTACCTTGGTCTTATCAAGAGATTTTGATCTAGAATTTTCTTTCTTCTTACCTTTCTCTTTCAATCTTTTCATGAAGAACCAAGGTTTCCTTGGCTGATCCAAAAAAAATTCAGTGCACCTCCTTCGAAAGTAATGATGCAACTACCTCATCCATTTTGAATTTTTAGGTAGTACTCTTGATTGCCATCACCAAGTGATCCCACAAGTCTAACAAAGAACATAATAAGCATCTTCACTCCAATGGAGTGAAATTGACTTGCAATCATGTTGAAAGCAATCATGTACTTTTCCACAATACCGCCATCCTCCATCCTAAGGGTATTCCATCTAATTTATTCTAGAAATCCACAATGTTGGCATCTTCATCTATATTCAATAATACAATATGTCAAACAAAACTTAATGAGACCTTGCACCCTTTTTTCCATCTTTTCCAATCTTCTTGTGATATAACAATTTTAGATCTAGATATTGCAAAGATCCATGTCTATGAACATTTCCTCCATCTTTAGCTAGAAAAGCTCAAAGTTTGTTCCCAACAACTCCTTTTCCATCCTTGATGTGCTTGCCATTTTTTTTGCAATAAGATCTTCTATGCAAGTTCCCCACAAACCAAGATTAGTATAAAAAACAATTGTTCCTAAAACCTAGAATATGAGGTGATCATGCTTTCATACAAAATGAAAGGAAGTAAATGTGTCTAATATGCTTCCTATAGTAATTTATGAGAGGAGATATGTGCAAAAATTAAACTAGTCATACATTTTCAAATAAATAAACACAAAAATAATTTATCATAACACCATGATTTAAATGGGGAAAACCTTTTTGGGAGGACTCAATGTATTATTCACAGTTGACATTGAGACCATTGGCCAAACCCATGGTGACAGTGTGCGAGGCCTCTAGTAGAGCTTGATGTGGAGGAGATGTGTAGGCCCCGAGCTCCACCCCACCATTGTGGCGCTTGTAGTGCTGTTTGCATGCATGATTATCAGAGTGCTTAGGATGCAACTACATAGCCTACATCAGTTGTAGAGGTGATGGCTATGACAAATGAATTGTTGAATAATACATACGACATTGACACTCAAGTAAAATTCAACAAGTTCATTTAATTTTGTTTATTAAATTATATTTTGAAATTTAAGAATAACTAAATTTGTAGAGTCAATATGATGAAATTTCAGGGTCAGAGTGTTCATGAGACGTGATCCATTCCTGTAGACCCTTATTCGTTCTCGACGTTGAGTCCACAGGTATGCAACTAGTATTAAAGATATTATTATTGCATTTGAACAGTTGAATGTTATGTTTGAATGTATTTATCATAACATGCTTTAGATGTCAAACAGTTTGCTGGTGGACCTTTGAGCTCCACACCTTGCTATTCATGTCCTCAAACAACTTTCACTTAGGTAACCTTTATTCATTAATGGTGTTGTAAAACAATGTTACCTAGTTTTCGTAATTTTGCGTATACAAATCTAAAAAATTGATGAGAAACACAAAAATTGGTTGGTCTTGTGAGATCCTAATTATATTTACCATTCAACGTCCATCTCATTCTTCCATTCCTGTCATCACATATTTTAACCATTTTATATCACATATCCCAATCTTTAACACCTTATATTATACCACCTTCCTCCATATTTCACCTTATACATATATTGTTGCAAGAAACCTTTCCTTCTGATCATTATTGACCAAATCTCTTATACATTATTACTACACACCTCAAGTTCCCACTTCATGTCCTATATTAAAACCTTAGACACCACCTAATTCACTTTATGGTCTAATATTCCTTCCTAATTACTTCCCATTAACCTCTAGTATAGTTCACCTTAAATTTTTTTTATTATCCCATCCTAGCTCATCCAATTAATCTCTACTAGTCCATTCTATGTTTCTTCATTCCCTCTTGATCGTGTCACATTATCTTCTCCTAATTCACTTTTTGTTCCTTTATTCCTTCCTAATCCCATTCCATTAACATTTAATAGTTCACCCTATTTTCCATGATCCCCTCCTAGCCCATCCCACTAATATCTACTAGTCCATCCTATGTTTCATTATGCCCTTCTACTCCCATCTTATTGTACCCTTTATTATTTCACCCTATGTTCCATCATCCCTGTGTTCCTTTACCCATTTTATGTTATACCATCTTTATCCACGTTTCATCCTATAACTCTTCTCTATTATTACTACACACAGGCCAAGTTCCCACTTCATGTACTATATTTTCAAACCCTTGAACCTCCTAATTCACCCTATGTTCCATTATTCCTACTAATCCCATCCCATTAACCTCTAATTTTTTACCCTATATTTTGTTATCCCATCCTAGCCCATCCCATCAATCTATACTAGTCCATCCTATGTTTCATTAACCTCTTCTATTCCCATCCCATTACCCTCTCTTATTTCACCGCATGTTTCATTATCCCTTGTTGGTCTTCTCCCATTATCTTCCCTAATTCACCCTATGTTCCTTTATTCCATCCTAATCCCATCCCATTCTCTAATAGTTCACGCTATATTTTATCCCATCCTATCCCATCCCATTAATCTATTCTAGTCCATTCTATGTTCCATTAACCCCTTCTATTCCCATCACATTACCCTCTCTTATTTCACTGTATGTTTCATTATCCCCTCTTGGTCTTGTCCCATTATCTTCCCCTGATTCACCCTATGTTCCTTTATTCCCTCCTAATCCCATCCCATTAACCTCTAATAGTTCACCCTACGTTCTACGATCCCCTCTTGGACCATCTCACTAATCTCTACCAGTCCATTCTATGTTCCATTATCACATTTGACTCCCATCCCATTGTACCCTCTATTATTTCACCATATGTTCCATTATCCCCTCTTGGTCTTGTCTCTTTATCCCTTCTATGCTATAGCACCTCCATCCAAATTTTATCCTATACACATGTACTGTTACAATAAATCTTTCCTTCTACTCATTATTGACCAAAGTTGTCTTCTCCATTACTGTTGCACACCTCAACAACCAACTTCACGTGCTATAGTAAAACCCTAGACATGTCCTAATTCATCGTATGTTCCATTATTCCTTTGAAAGCTGCTAGTAACATAGTAATTCTCACTTCATTCATGTGAACTTTATTGTGGCATTATTACTATGTTAACAACATGCCCTCATTAACATTACTTCATCAACATATGCAATTTGAATCTCAATTAGCAATTAACTTGGGAATTTGCAAGAGTTTGGACTATACCAGTGGACTTAGTACTTTCACCATTCTATTATCCATAAGCACTATACTATATTCTGAACTAAGGCCAACCATTTACTCTTTCATGGAAGGTCACTACCACCAATAGGGATTTTACTGTTGCATAGACTGCCATCACTTCCCAAAGTTTTCCTAACATTGTGTTTCAAGTTCTTTCAACTATCATTGACCTTTACCTTGTATTGATTTTTGTTATCAGTATCACCATTCTTGAATAACTTCCTTCAAAAGTTGCTGCACTCATGATGCATGAATTTTCTGCATTTTTATCTATGAAGTTGCTACACTTTTACATTTTTATTTCCTACTCTTTTATGATAGTCATATTGCTGCTCTTTTCATCTTCATTTGCTACTCATTTATGATAGTTATAAAGGGACTGCCTGAACTTGTCTATATGATTGTCAGATATGTTGTTTCATTTTCAGATGTTGACATCAGACAACCCTGGTGATGTTGGTGGCACGATGGACCATGGAGTTGTTGCAACAATAGCCAGTTCTCATCCTTTGAGAGGTATGCAACAGATTAGTCAATTTGACATTATATTTGCTCTTTCATGGTCTATTATTGAAAATTTTCATGACACTTGTATGTAGTTTAATTTCTATCTTGATGGTTGCTACAGGTGGTTGTCACCCTAGATCATGGATGTGGTAATGTTGTAAATGTGCATGATGACTATTTGTATGCAGTAAGTGACTATATTTTGTTATATGTCATTCCATAATTCAATATCTATGTATTAACATCTATAATTTTTATTGTATCAGTTGCAGCTCTAGAGGAGTCTAGAGAGGAGGACTAGTGAGCATGTTCGAAAGACAAGAGAACCAAATGGCACTCCATCCAACCAAAATTTGAAAGTAGCACATGATCTTTTTCCTTCCCCTAGAGGGAAATGACTATGTATTAGGGTCGTTTTTTGTATGCCTATGTGGCATTTTGGGACATATGTTTTGTACTATCGATATATATGTGATATTTTATGTCCATATGGCTATTTTGTAGTAATCCTGTATGGCTTTTTTGGATATATTGTATATACTTTTATCAATGTATGTCATTGTATAGCCTTACAAATTTTTAATTAAAGAAAATCTTATTTTGCTACTGCCATTCTTGAATAATGTTATCATGCGCATTATGTAAATTGTATGCTTGAATGTTGTAGGCATTGGTTTTTTTACATCTAATGCTTAAATAATTAAAGTTGATTGCTCAATAAGCTCCATCTAATGCGTATTGTGTAAATAAGCTCCATTCCTAGTGGTTTGTATCCTTTGCAATGCTTCCATTACTTGTGCTTCACTTATTCACATGTATGCTTCACTTATTCACTTGCATACTTCATGCATATTACATGTATTCACATGTATGCTTCATGCTTCCAATGTATAATTCATGTGTTCACATGTATTCTTCATGATTCATGTGTATACTTCATGTATTTGCGTGTATGCTTCATGCTTCTTGAGTTCTATTGTTGTCTAGTGGAAAGGATTTTAACACCAAAAGGTTTCAAATGATTTGTAAGAGCTCCTTCCCATAAAAAAACATGATAGCAAAATGTATTGCTTTTAATTCATGGCTGAGGCTGGCATCCAACAACTAATGGTTCTGATTCGAAAACTTAGCAATCATTACATTTGCATCTATAGAATAAGTGGATGTTTCAAACCTCATGGTCATATATATACCTCTATGAACTTGTATGGACATGCATCAAAACACATGATAGTTGTTGATCCAACCAACAAAATTTTGCATCTACTAATATCACAACACTTGACTTCTCATTAAATGAAATCAATGCACAAGTCAGTTTTAATGATATTCTAAAGATATTAGATGTGTATGAATAATAATATAAGCTTGATTTCTGGATGCATCACCAATGTGCAGTTATCACATTTCTCCCAAATTCATCATTTAAATAAGTTAAAAAACCTCCTTCCATTTTCTATGCATGAAATAACATGACAAATCATTGGGAAACTTGGTCCTATAATTGTCGCCACATCATGTTTTATAACTCTAGAGAACGAAAAACCATACATCATGGATATTGACTATCTAGATCCAATGTTTCACTAGTAGGCTGAGTTTTGCATCTGAACAAGGGTGCACTATTGGTGACAACAACTATAGTTCGAACTCTTAAGGGATTCAACCGGTTGAACATAGCTCAAAGTGATTCGACATGTTTGGGTTTGAAAGGGGACCATGCCTAGTGTAAGCGTACCCATCTAGACGTGTTGGAATAATTCCTTTGGTCACACGAGTTGCAAAACGAAAGTTGCACCACTTTGCAACTTTACATTGCTTACATTTGATAACTATTTCCTCAAGCAAAAAGTCACCACCACGAGAAAATGTAAGGAAATTTAAGGTGCAGAACAAACTCTCCTAACGCCAAAACCACAGGGAATAATGCAAAGGTGTCTTTAAATTTTACAATTATAGTTCAATTAAGATACACATGAAAATAATTAACAAAAAATAGAATTTAACACACACAATTGAACACCAGATTTACGTGGGAAAACCCTTATGGGAGAAAAACCCACCACACCAAGAAAAACCTCTTTGTATTATAGTAATGGAAATTACATACAGAGATCGAACTTCACTTTCTGATGTCCTCAAACAATACAATGAATTCACTCAATCAAATCTGTGATTAGTATTGAACAACTCTACTCTGTCGAACCGAACCCTGCAACTGTCATCAGTTACAAAATATATCCTATTCATGGTCTGTTTATCTTCCACACAGGAACGGTTGCAACTGTTCAACTCCAATGGTTCACATTCCGCTTCTCCCATTGGCTCCAAATGTGCTAAGCAGGACAAACGTTTGGTCAAAGAATTTCACAAACAAAACCGTCGGTGAGACTCACACTCTCAGAAAGAATTCATACCGACCACAAATCCGTCAGCCACGAGTCTTCCTGATGACACCATCCACCAATGACATGTGTTAACAGCTAGTGTATTTTTGGAGAATCAAACTGGAATCTAAAAATATTCTCCATCAGTCTCTTGAAACTCCAAGTGGTCCCCTCATCCATCGACTTAACTAATCTCAATCGTTCCCCGCTATCCCGCAATTACCCCACCACATTGCTATGGCTGATTGCGATATTGTGGGCGACTTCCATGTGTCCCATCAGATGACGCCGAAAGAGATTAATTTAGATGACCGTTGATCAATCGTCGTCAGATCTCGACGGCTTCCTGCAATCGCATATCAGAAATCATACGATCTTTAACGATCACGAAATCATGAGCGACTGCCATGTGTCCCATCTAATGAAGCCGAAGAGAATCGTTTAGTCGGAGATTTTCAGAACTTTCAAACTCCGCGACAAGGTTCCAAAGTTCACAATTCCAGTGATCGACCGACAATGAAAACTTAATAAAAGGTAACTTCGCCAAGTCTTAACCAAGATACAAGCCAGCAAGTTGAGACACCATTTTTCCAACATAAAATGCCTCTGAGATAGTGAAAACCAAGAGAGGTTATTATAGAGGGGTACAACACAATCCCATAGGCTCAAACGAGAAGTTTATAAGCGTCACAGTATCTGAGTAACAACCCGCCAAAAATTGCATCCATTTTGCACTTTAGAGTCTTAAGGGATTCAATCGGTTGAACATAGCTTAGAGAAATTCAACGTGTTTGGGTGCGAAAGAGGACCATTCCTAGTGTAAAAATACCCATCCGAACGCATTGGAACAGTTCGTTTGGTCACACTAGTTGTAGAACAAAAGTTGCACCACTTTGCAACTTTACACTACTTGCATTTGACAACTTTTTCCTCAAGCAAAAAGCTACCACCACAGGAAAAAACCTCTGAGATAGAAAAGACTGAGATAGGTTAGTGTAGAGGGACCCAATGCGATCCTATAAGCTCCGACGAGAAGTTTCTAAGCGTTATGGTATCTGAGTAACAACCCGTCAAAGATTGCAACCATTTTGCACTTGGGACTCTTAAGGGATTCAACCGGTTGAACGTAGCTCAGATCGATTCAACGTGTTTGGGTACAAAATAGGATTATTCCTAGCATAAACGTACCCATATAGACATGTTGGAACAGTTCGTTTGGTCACACGAGTTGCAGAACGAAAGTTGCTCCACTTGCAACTTTACACTACTTGCATTTGACAACTTTTTTCTCAAGAAAAAAGGTCACCACCACAAGAAAACACCTCTGATATAGAAAAAACTAAGATAGATTATTTTAGAGGGGCCCAATGTGATCCCATATGCTCAGACGAGAAGTTTCTAAGTGTCACTGTATTTGAGTAATAGCTCGTCAAAGATTGCAGCCATTTTGCACTTTAGACTCTTAAGGGATTCAATCAGTTGAACATAGTTCAAAGTGATTTGGTGTGTTTGGGTGAAAAATATGACCATTCCTAGCATAAAAATAACCATCCAGATGTGTTGGAACAATTCTTTTAGTTACACGAGTTGCAGAACAAAATTTGCAACACTTTGTAACTTTACACTGTTTACATTTGACAACTTTCTACTCAAGCGAAAATTTTCCACCACGGGAAAATGCCTCCGAGATAGCAAAAAAAAAGAGAGGTTATAGAGGGTCCCAACGCAATCCCATCAACTCAGACGAGAAGTTTCTAAGTGTCACGGTATTCAAGTAACAGCTCGTCGAAGATTGCAACCATTTTGGACTTTGGACTTTTAAGGGATTCAGCTGGTTGAACGTATCTCAGAGTGATTTGGCATGTTTGGGTGTGAAAGAGGACCATTCCTAGCATAAAATTACCCATTTGGATGCATTGGAATAGTTTGTTTGGTCACATGAGTTGCAGAACGAAAGTTGCACTACTTTGCAACTTTACACTGCTTGCATTTGACAACTTTTTTCTCAACCAAAAAGTCACCAGCATGTGAAAAAACCTTCGATATAGAAAAAACTAAGAGAGGTTATTGTAGAGGGGCCCAACACAATCCCATAGGCTCAGACGAGAAGTTTCTAAGCATCACGGTATTTGAGTAACAGTCTGTCAAAGATTACAACCATTTTGCACTTTGGACTCTTAAGGGATCCAACAGATTGAACATAACTCAGAGTGATTCAGCATGTTTTGGTGTGAAAGAGGACAATTCCTAACATAAACCTACCCACCCATATGCATTAGAAAAGTTTTTTTGGTCACACAAGTTGCAAAATGAAAGTTGCACCACTTTTCAACTTTACACTGCTTGCATTTGACAACTTTTTCCTGAAGTGAAAAGTCACCACCACGAGAAAATTCCCCTGAAATAGCAAAAAATGAGAGAGGTTATTGTAGAGGGGCCCAACACAATCCCATAGGCTCAAACAAAATTTTTCTAAACATCATAGTATCCGAGTAACAACCCGTCGAAGATTGCAACCATTTTGCACTTTGGACTCTTAAGGGATTCAATCGGTTGAATGTATCTCAGAGTGATTCGACATGTTTGGGTGTAAAGGAGAACCATGCCTAGAATAAATGTACCCATCTATATGCATTGGAACAATTCATTTGGTCACACGAGTTGTAGAATGAAAGTTGAACCACTTTGCAACTTTACACTGCTTGCATTTGACAACTTTTTCCTTAAGTAAAAAGTCACCACCGCGGGAAAACACCTCTGAGACACAAAAAACCGAGAGATGTTATTGTAGAGGGGCCAAACACAATACCATAGGTTTAGACAAGAATTTTCTAAGCATCACGATATCTGAGTAACAACCCGTTGAAGATTGCAACCATTTTGCACTTTGGACTCTTAAGGGATTCAACCGATTGAACATAGCGCAAAGCGATTCAACGTGTTTGGGTGCGAAAGAGGATGATGCCTAGCATAAACGTACCTATCCAGATGTGTTGGAACAGTTTGTTTGGTCACGTGAGTTGTAGAATGAAAGTTGTACCACTTTGCAACTTTACATTGCTTGCATTTGACATATTTTTCCTCAAGCAAAAAGTCGCCACCACGAGAAAATGCCTCTGAGATAGTGAAAAATGAGAGAGGTTATTGTAAAGGGTCCCAACATAATCCCATAAGATTGGACGAGAAGTTTCTAAGCATCACGGTATCCAAGTAATAACCCATTGAAGATTGCAGCCATTTTGCATTTTGGAACTCTTAAGGGATTCAGTTAGTTGAACATACCTCAAAGTGATTCGACGTGTTTGGATCTAAAAGAGGACCATGCCTAGTATAAATGTACCCATACAAATGCATTAGAATAGTTCTTTTGGTCACATGAGTTACAGAACGAAAGCTGCACCACTTTGCAACTTTACACTGCTTGCATTTGACAACTTTTTCCTCAAACAAAAAGTCACCACCAAAGGAAAATGCCTTCGAGATAGCAAAAACCAAGTAATATTATTATAAAGAGGTCTAATGTGATCCCATAGGCTCAGATGAGAAGTTTCTAAGCATCACGGTATCCAAGTAACAACCTGTCAAAGATTGCAACCATTTTGTACTTTAGACTCTTAAAGGATTCAACCGGTTGAACGTAGCTCAAAGCGATTCAGCGTGTTTGGGTGTGAAAGAAGACCATTCCTAGCGTAAACATACCCATCCAGATGCTTTGGAGCAGTTTTTTTGGTGACGCGAGTTGCAAACTGAAAGTTGCACCACTTTGCAACTTTACACTGCTTGTATTTGACAACTTTTTCCTCAAGTGAAAAGTCGCCACCATAGAAAATGTCTTCGAGATAGAGAAAAATGAGAGAGGTTATTGTAGATGGGCCCAACGCAATCCCATAGGATCAGATGAGAAGTTTTTAAGCGTCAGGGAATCCTAGTAACAACCCGTCAAAGATTACAATCATTTTGCACTTTGGACTCTTAAGAGATTCAACTAGTTGAATGTAGCTCAGAGCGATTCAACATGTTTGGGTGTGAAAAAGTACCATTCCTAGTGTAAACGTACCCATCCAAACACGTTAGAATAGTTTGTTTGGTCACATGAGTTACATAACAAAAGTTGCACCACTTTGCAACTTTACACTACTTGCATTTGACAACTTTTTCCTCAAGCGAAAAGTTGCCACCACAATAAAATCCCTCCGAGATAGCGAAATAAAGAGAGATTATTGTAGAGGGTCCCAACATGATCCTATAGGCCCAAACACGAAGTTTCTAAGCGTCATAGTATCCAAGTAACAACTCGTCGAAGATTGCAACCATTTTGTACTTTGGACTCTTAAGGGATTCAACTGGTTGAACATAGCTCAAAATGATTTAGCATGTTTGGGTGCGAAAGAGTACCATGCCTAGTGTAAATGAACCCATCCAAACAGGTTGGAATAGTTCTTTTGGTCACACGACTTGCAGAATGAAAGTTGCACCACTTTGCAACTTTACATTGCTTGCATTTGACAACTTTTTCCTGAAGCGAAAAGTCGCCACCATGGGAAAATACCTCCGAGATAGCAAAAACTGAGAGAGGTTATTGTATAGAGCCCCAACATGATCCCATAGGCTAAGATGAGAAGTTTCTAAGTGTCATGGTATTTGAGTAACAAACCATCGAAGATTGCAGCCATTTTGCACTTTGGACTCTTAAGGGATTCAGCTAGTTGAACGTAGCTTAGAACGAAAACTAGTGCCTCACCTAAATAAGCTAAAATTTACTAAAAAACTATTTATTACCACATGTGAAAATCCTTGGAAAATTTGGAAATCTCCTTGCTTCAAATGAAGTGTCTTGGAAACATTCACTTGGAAGTCCTTTTTATTGACCTTTTCACTCTAATTGCAAAAACACACACTTTTAATGACTCTACCACTTTTCCATCACTTAAGTTTGTTGTGTCAGCTTCACTTTAACAAACAAATTTCTGTGGAGAGCGAGAAAAGATTTTGTTAGTTGTAAGATAGCGCTAATAAGAAAGAGAGGATGCTCTACAAAGAATGGACAATCATGCCATTAGAAAATTTGCAAGGATAATAAGGTGTAAATGTCACTATGCATGGAGGTCAAGACCATAATGTGAGGTAAATGACAATAAATAGACAACCACCATAAGTACGCAAAGGATCATCAAATTATACATAGAGGAACAAGCAATACTTAGAGAACAACCATAAAGTATTTAAGTCAAAGGTCTTATTTTATGACAAAAGCATTGAAAAGGAATTTTAATTATTTCATGGGGCTTATTTTCATGATATTCACGTGCACGAGTGAAAAGGGATTAAGTTTCATCTTTGATTTTTGAGTTTGGAGGGCAGCCCATTGATATAGGTATAGTAATTGGTCTCATTGTTTTCTTTGTGTAATGATATGAGAAGACAATCCCATGTTTTGACATACAAGCTTGGACAA